>CAJQZN010021043.1:0-10253 GCA_907164685.1 Colias eurytheme
CCAATGGAAATTCTTTTCTGTGCCTGATGATAAAGTTTATCTCTACAGTCTACACAGATCTTACCAAAATGATTTGATAATTCAATTCATTCATTAATATGTTCTATCCAAAAATATATACCTACTAGCTTTCCCGCGTTTTTAAAAGAAAACCCCGCATAGTTCCCGTTCCCGTGGGATTTCCGGGAGAAAACCTATCCAAGTTACCCTCTATATGTGTGCTAAATTTTGTTGTAATCGGTTCTGTAGTATTTGCGTGAAAGAGTAACAAACACACATACATCCATCTTCACAAATTTTCGCATTTATAACATTAGTTAGGAGTTAGAACTATGTTAAGTTAATTAAAGCTATAGTTTAAGGCAATTTTAATTCGAAAATAACTAAAATGGGAAGATTCCCACTATTCATTGTTATTTTTGTTAAATAGAATAGAAAATGGTTCTTACTTTCCTACAATTAGTTACTTATTGCTTTATCAACGTTAATTGATTCAATCAGTATTAGAAAATCCTAATGAACCTTACGGACTTAATATACGCTCAAATCCGTGCCTGCCTCAATCAAAGGTCTACCGACCACAAATCACTGTACCACCACTCCCACTAAATCTGACTCCGCCCCCACGCGCATGCGTATCACCAGCCAATCAGAACACCCCTTTCAACCCCCCAGGGGGCCACAATCAACCCTCAATTGAGATTATTCCCTGTCATTTTTTCGCTCTCAACCGATCGTCTGGCCCCGCCTTCATTTAATTTAAAATCGTCATAACCGCAATCGCCTTCGACCTGTCAATAAGTGGACTATATTATTTAATGGACCGCGCTGATGATGTCGTGTTATTATGTGATCTAAGATGGATACGAGACAGGTGTACCCGAATCTGACGGATCTGCTGTACCAACAGAACTTGGAGCGTTTGGAGAGCGACAAATTCGAGAGCGATAGATTCGACCATGAGAGATATGACAACGATCGGTCCACGTCGGTGTCCCTGGAGGAGGAAGACAGTTCGTCGGCTTTCGGGGTTGATTTGAGCGGGAAGAACACGAATTTGGGCGGGAAGTCGTTTACAATTGCTGCTATATTGGGTTTGACGAAGTCTGAGGAGGATGTAATGAACCTGAGCGTGCAGGAGCGCTTGCAGCAGAATCAGAAGCATTTGCAGAACTATTTGTATACAGGACATGATGTGCCGAGGATCAATGATGGTTTCTGCAGACTTGGCGTGCCGACGGCGCTGCGGCAAGGTAAGTGTTACATTTTAATTGCTCAAACTCAAACTCAAACATTTATTTATTCAATTAGACTTCTTATTAAAGCACTTTTGAATCGTCATAACATTTTTTAACATTTGGGTACCACCGATTCTGAAAGCTGTAGGTATGCTACGAAGAAGAACCGGCAAGAAACTCCATAGTTGCTCTTTTAAAATCATGTCAATATTACAATTTATGTAAATTACCGTAAATTATTTTAATTAAAATCGTGTGATTACGGCTCATATTTTATTGATAAACTGGAATAAACAGTTTAGAGTTTAGACTAGCTTTACGTAGCCGTAATTAAAAAAAAGACGGGTTGCGCTCCGGGAGTGCCGGCAGAAGTGAAAACTTGATTATTAACGTTGACCATGTTTGATATCTTGGAATGGTATCCGTCTTACGCTTTTTCGATCAGCGGCCTTAGACAAAGTAACAATTACAAAACGATAACGAAGTTAGAAATAGCAAAAATGTATGGGATTGACATTAGATAGACCACGTGATCTAACGCGGCGTATGTCAATCCCATACATTTTTGCGATTTCTAACTTCGTTATCGTTTTGTAATTGTTACTTTGTCTACTGGGCCTGGTCACGTGTCCTGACGCGAGTTTAAGATTTTATACCCATTACAGAAAAAGTGCTCAACGCCGCTAAAGAAGTTTTCACTTCAAAAACTTAGTTAATGTTACATACTTAGTTTCTTTAAAACTAATTAATGTACAGTTTTAAACTAACGTGAAAGTTCCTGGTAAGAATATACATAACTAACTAAGGACCTACATGTAATAATCAATACTTATAGAAAATTTAAAATTGATTAATTAACAAAATGTTAATAACCCCGTCTGTAAAGTCACTTTCATGTCATACTTTTAATTTTTAAACTAGTGAATATGGAATAAAAAAAATGTGTGCTTGTACTAATGTACACACGTAAGAGTTGAAACTTCTTTATGACCTTATTTTTCAAAAAAAAACGTTTTCGTAACGAAAAAATGTTACACTAAATTTTTTTCCAACCCCGATAAAGAAGTTTCACTTCAAAAATTATTATCTAGAGACCTAAGTACATAATCGTAGAAAAAATTTATTAGCTTTCAAATGACAACAAAATCATCAGCCCACTCGAAAGTTCTGAGCACGATCAATTGGACTGTATTCTTTTTTGGGTTTGCTACAAACCAAAAAAGGGAAAATTCTCCTTTATTAATTGAAGTCGATAGAAAAAGAAAATTGAGCTAAATTTAAAGATTCACCTAGCAATTTTCGGGCTTCATCAACAGACTGGCATATACCTATGTACCTAGTTACAACTTGCGCTGATAAAAGCCTAAAATTAAGAAAAAATAAATTTTGGTATACCTATAACTTATAAGTTATCGCTCGAAAGAAGATGGGACATTCTATTATGGTCATTTATAAAAAGAAGCGCTAGCCGAGTTCGATTTAGAATTTAACGTTATTATTTGGCGAGATTGTTCTATTTTCTTATTATCTTTTCAAATTCCGCTGTTCAGAGCTAATATTATACAGTACGTCCTTTGCAAGATGCGACAAACCTTATTCAGTATTATTTTAAGCTTATATTTTGTTCAAAGATATTTTAAAGATTATCTTCTTCTTATAAATTACCAGTTTTCCGCCCGCGGCTTCGCCCGCGTTTTCAAAGAAGAACCCGCATAGTTCCCGTTCGCGTTATCCTATGTGTTCATCCAAGTTAACCCTCTTTATGTGTGCTAAATTTCTTTGCAATCTGTTCAGTAGTATTTGCGTGAAAGAGTAACAAACACACACATACACATCCTCACAAACTTTCGCATTAATTATTATATTAGTAGGAAAGATTTTAACGGATTGTAACGCGATTTATACCTTGTATTATTATCCCGACGTTTCGCACACTTTGCAGCGAGCGTGGTCACGGGGAGACTCCCCGAGAATTTCTATTTTAAAGATTTTAAATATTTTCGGCTTTAATCAGCTTTATTATTCACATTTCAAATAGCCGTCAATAAAAATGGATACCATTTCCCTTGGTCATGGCATCACCCGCGAACTACTGGGCCGATTTCACAACGTTTGTTTGTTGTTGTCCTGAAAAAACCGGCCAAGTGCGAGTCGGACTCACGCACGACGGGTCAATAATAGAAAATCATATTTTATTGAATGGGAACCCATTCTAATATTTTTTTTTTAATTTGGGAAAATTTCAGCTTTCTTGCTATCACGGTTTATGAGATACAGCCTGGAGACAGATAGACAGTGGAGGCTTATAATAGGGTCCCGTTTTGCCCTTTGGGTACGGAACCCTACTTGATAAAAATAGAGAAACGAAAACTTTTGTTTTAGGTATTTCAACCTGAAAGCTGTTTATTTTGAAGCCATTACTTTATTTTTTAATAAATAAATGACTTATAAAAATAAAATAAACAAGAACAGAATTATAACAATGAATCTCAAACGCAAATTAAAACAACGAGTCATTCACATTTGAAGGGGATTATATTAAAAAGGGTCCCTTTTATTTGATGTTCAATTACCCTTTAGTCGTTAGTTTCATCAATTTCGATACATCTTAAACTTGTTTTATTATAAAGATTTATTTATTTATTTATCTATAAGTATTTAATTGCAATACCTAAGTATTTTTTAAAGATTTAAGCATATCTACATAGATAAAGGGACGAACAGACAGCGACAGCGACTTTTTTATAATATGTAGTGATAGGAATATTTAATTATATGGAAAACTAGCTTTCCGCCTGCGGCCTCGCCTGCATTTTCAAAGAAAAACCCGCATAGTTCCCGTTCCCGTGGGATTTCCGGGATAAAACCTAGCCTATGTTGCTCAGTGAAGATGCAGCTTTCTAATGGTGAAAGAATTTTTGAAATCGGTCCAGTAGTTTATGCGTGAAAAACATACATACATAATTACAAACCTTTCCTCTTTATAGATAATATTATTATTTATTAGTATAGATTAGTGTATAGATAGTATAGATTAAATTGTAAAATTGACATGATTTGAAAAAAGCAACTACAAAGATTCTAGCTGGCTATACTCTCTGTATACTGCTTTCCAAATCGGTATAAATGGTTAAACTATATTTATGACGGATTCAAACGTGCTTTTAGAAGAAGTTGAATTAAAAAAATAAATATTTGTTTAATTTTATGCTTTTTTTTAATTTTGTGTTTTACTCAAAAAGCAGAGCAGCAATGAGAAATGTTGTGTGTCAAATACCTACATGTAATGTTTTTTAATTGATTTAGGGCTGATTTTTCAATCCTTGGTTAAAACTTATTCATTGAACCATTTCAAAAATGTATTCTAATTGTCCGTATTCAGGGTACGTATGTCAGTTTACAGGTGACATTTTAAAATGTTTGTGTATAATTTATTGGACGGATAAATTTTAACCAAGGATTGAAAAATCGGCCCTTAATGTAATGTAGTCGTATCTTTACTCATTCAAGTATACGGTGACACCCACAGATCACAGAATAGATCTCTCTCTCTACACCCGAAAGAATTGATTTTCGATCTTGCTCCGGTCGCCTGTACAGGTTTAAAAAACTGCATAGGGTTACTCCAACACAGGTTACGGTCTACCTGCTCAGGTATACCTGTACAGGTGGACCTGTCAGATAATTTTTTAGGTATGAAAAATTGATGTGGACCGATTCGCAAGCCTACATTAAACCTATACATTATGAAAAAAATTCGCTTACGTTTTACCTGAAACACTGTGACTTATGATATTTTTTTATATAATCTTACTAAAATTTCATGTTTTTCGCAATTATTCCTATGGGGACTACACTATTTTCTCTCTCTTCTCTTCTCTTCTCTTCTTTTACTACACGGGAACTACACTATTTTGTTTCTCTTGCGAATGTCGAAATTTGCGAACATTATCAGCATTTTCAGCTATATCTTTTGATTGCGTTGGCTTATAAGTTTCATTTTTACATAGCATCAAGGGACCGTAGATATTATTATTGTATATAAATTTCAGCTTGATACCCCTCCCCTCCACGCTTCCTGAGAAAAAAAATTATAGGATTTTCCAGACTAATTTTTGCACAGTTAATCATCCACGTGAAGCCATTTACGAAAATCACCATGCCATACTTTTCGGATACCGCCGAAAATTAGCAAACTAGGCGGCCCGTGTCCCTGGGAACGTAATCCTACTAATATTATAAATGCGAAAGTTTGTGAGGCTGTGTGTGTGTGTTTGTTACTCTTTCACGCAAATACTACTGAACCGATTAAAATGAAATTTAGCACACATATAGAGGGTAACTTGGATTGAAACCTATCCTAATTCCTATGTGTAGGTTAGGTTTTTCTTTCAAAACGCGGGCGAAGCCGCCGGTGGAAAGCTAGTAAATTATATGGGCCGATGATGATGAGATTTGATTCCATTTTTTACAGATACCCCGAGGTCCGAGCTAAGACCTCAAGTGGCGCAGATGAAAACTGCGAGGTCACATTCAATATCATGTTCAAATAGGTAAGAGTAAGACTAATTATTATAACTAGCTTTTAGTTTACTTTCTATCTACTACAATCTGAAAATAAACAGTACAAGTAGTATTATGCGATTTATATAAGAATATGATCGATTCTGCGCCATTTTGTGTTGTGTTAATTTAAACTTATTAATAATTTTAGGTTCAAGTTTTAGAAATAATGTTTGTGCCTCATTAAATTTGGTATAAGAGTGAGGCAAAATCTATTTGCTTAGTTGTTTACCTATATCGCAATGTGGAAAAATTGCTTAGTTGTTTACCTATATCGGAATGTGGAATTGTACAATATTGGTAATGTTTTCTTGAAATTAGTAGATAGATATTTGGGATCGCGCTTCTCATTGTAGTGATTATTTTATGAACATAATGACCGCATGAGCAGCGTCGCGTAGTTTGTGCGGCTACGGGAAGCTAGGGATGTAAACACAAAGTAATTGATAACTATTTATTACCTACTATTTGAAGAAATTTTTACATCATCAGCTTCCATTGCTCATAGAGCAAATCTGGTACACCTTGTATCTGGAATTTTCTTGACAGTTCTGGCAGAAGTAAGAGAATAAGGACAATCTTCACACCAGAGCAGCTGGAGCGCCTGGAGGCGGAGTTTGAGAGACAACAGTACATGGTCGGACCAGAGAGACTGTACCTAGCTCATGCTTTGCAGCTTACTGAAGCCCAGGTAAGGTTTATCTCAAACTGCCCCAGGAGGGTTGAGCTGTCAGGCTCTTATCTAGTGTTTTGGGCTGTTGACGGGCTGCCGCTGATGGGGTCGGACGGATTTTACCGTCTAGAATAGCGTCATTGAAGCGGTTTGATGGAACGCAGAGGTTTAGTGGATAGGGATCCGACATAGTCCACGGCCTCTTTCCCGGAGGCCATGGGTATGCAAGATTTCCCGACATATTTTTTTATCGTCATCGTCAATTCTTTCTTCCAACGGTCAGCATTTGCAGCGGCTGAAGTGAATAAAGTTTACCAATTTTTTACACAATTGTCAAAAGAATGTAACCAATGGTTTATTGTTTTTATTTTATCATAGATGATTATGTGTGTTTTTTGCACCACAAAGATAGTTATTTGAAAATTAAACACCTAAGTACTTGAGGCAGTTGCAAAAATTACATACCATTTAATATTGTCCACATATCATTAAGCCCGTCATACGTAATACTGAAGCTACAAATAAGTACACTAGAAGGTAAGGTAAATAAACTTCACTCACGTTTCAGGTGAAAGTATGGTTTCAAAATCGTCGCATAAAGTGGCGAAAACATCACCTAGAAGTGACACAACAAAGGCTAGCAGTTCTCCAGAGGCACAGGCCTGAGGAACGGGAGGAGGATATTTAAGAGCCTATTATATGATTTAGCCAGTGTTATAAACCGCTCTGAAGTTGCTGAGAGTCGCTGCGTTGTGCAGATTGTCCTTACGTATTCTACAAGATACAACTTTACTTTTCCTTCTTAAGACTTTTATCTATATTATGTACACTGTTATCGATAATAAATTGTGTTGGTCTGTACGTGCGCTAATCTCATTTGCACCAACTTCAGAGCGGACGATAACTTTGGCGGGAACTTTAACAAATATGATTTCTTAATTCCTTAAAGTATAAAAAACCGCCTACAGATGATTGAGTATTGAATTTTCGTTGTTATATTTATATCAAATCATCACACAATAAATTGATTGAATTTAATGTTTGTTAATTGAATTTGATGTTTCATGAAATTAAAACTTTTCAGTGAGAATGTTTATGTAGGTACCTACTAACTTCTGAAATTACAATTTAATGTCTTGAATAAACTGTGTAATGTTGCTGCTGTATGTTTCAAAAATATTCTCGAAATTTTGACAGACTTTTTCTTAAAAGATTCACCTTATAATCAAGCAGTATATAGTGGATACTTAATGATCTAATAATAAATAAGACATTACATTTCTCTCTTCATTATATGTAAATATCCGTTTAGTAAAATATTTTAATAATGTAACTAAGAAAATATTAAAATTAACTTAACTAATATAATTATAAAAATAAAGTACCTACTTCGTAGATACTAAGTTTAATATGCAATGTTCTCGTTTTTTGGCAAGGCAAGAATAGATATATGAAGATATTTTATCAATTTAATGTAACAGCAATTGTTTTAATATTGTCTTGAGCTGTCATTTGTCGAAAGGTTAAATAACAAAAAGGCCGGCAAAGCACCTGTAACACTTCTAGTCCTTTGCTTGCTCTGACATAAAAAAAAATGTTTTCAATTATGCCCTATTTTAAAATAATAAATAAGAGATACATTAAGTTTATTTGTAATGCATTTAGAAATTTCACAGTACATACGTACTTTTGTTTTAAAATTAAAACGCCTGGTAATAAAAATTAGCGAAGCAGTGTATACTCGTCTTAGTTTTAAGATAAGATATTAAATATCATTTTATAATATTAATGTTTAATATATTAAGATAGTGAAATTAGTATAATTAATAAGATAAGGATAGGTATTAAGCAAGTATTATGAAAAAAAAGCAACTGGAATTGTACCATTATTATTATTATAAACTTTAACTTACAAATAAAAATAAAATATGTTTTAAGGGGATGGGTTTATTATTATATGGGTTAATTGTTAATTTATTCGCTCATAAAAAATACAAGTTATAAATGATCATCGAGATATAATTAGCTGCTTTTTATCTTCTAACAAAATACATAGCTAAGTTTTATCAATGTACATTATAATTATAATTGTAAATTGTCGTAATTACGAATTTATAAATAAATTATAAAACAATTATTACTACTTTGTATTGTTCCATCATTGTTCCTTTCTTTTAAAATATAAGTACTTTAATCTTCTAGACTTGAGAGCGGCTGAGTGGATTTTAATGACTACAAGTATTATAAGCATAGATTATAAGCTACTAGATTTCCGCCTGCGGCTTCGCCCGCGTTTTCAAAGGAAGCCCCGCATAGTTCCCATTCCCGTGGGATTTCCGGGATAGAACCTATCCTATGTTACCTATACCTATTATATGTGTGCTAAATTTCATTGTAATCGGTTCAGTAGTTTATGCGTGAAAACAATACCTACATACATACAAACCTTTCCTCTTTATAATATTAGTATAGAAGTATAGATAATATATAGAATAGCTGCGCTCCGCGGTTTCGGCTTCTCCGCTTCTGTTGGTCTTAGCGTGATGATATATAAACAATTACAAACAAACAAATCACTATAGCCTTATCAATGGGCTATCCAACACCAAAAGAATTTTTCAAATCGCACCAATAGTTCTTGAGATTAACGTATTCAAACAAACAAACATAATCTTCAGATTTATAATATTAGTATAGATTAGTTATTACCGCAACCCCACCAAATATCCTTGTCAAATAGCATACAAATGATGCCATGTTTCGTGTGAGTAGGAGACCCGGAGACCCTTCCCAATTCATTCCTTTATTCCTGTCCATACTTTCCTTATTTCTTATTTCTAAAAGACAGGCAAGGTTTTTGCAGAGGTCTTCAGCAATGTTCCAAGCCGGTGATATGCTAATCATCAGGATAACTACCAGCTCGGCTACTCGCTCTAACATAAAAACTCATTTTTTATTTCTTTAAATTTTTAGAACTGGAAAGAATCAAAATGGGACCATCAGGCAAGCACTAGATTTAAAAAAACGTATCATCAATTGGTTGACCTTGTCGAAAGTTCGGAGGTAACAAACCAAAGAAATACAGTGGAAACTCCTTTTTTAATTCGGGTGATAAAATATATAAGTAGAAAACAGTAGAAAATTTATGACTAACTGCGTAGGTAACAATTTTGAGATTCAGTCTCCATGCCTACTGAGAAAGAATCACCTCGGATTGTATTTTCAATGTCGTTATGCAGTTCACCTCATGCTTGATTCAAATTAACACATTTTCCTTATACGTTAAAATTTTACTGTTTACTGGTTTACTATTATTTTTTTTTTTTAATTAATTAAAGTAGGTAATCTTTTTATCTCGGGTTGGGTCAATCAACAGTGTTAATTGGAATTTCCAATATTCATTGAATTTTTTCTGTTATTACATCACATAATAAGAATCAATTTTTTCCTCGTAGATTAATTTAATTATTTTATACTTATTATTAGAAGCATTCACATTTACAAACTTTTCGAAGCCATGGTCAAACTTCTAAAATAGTACAAACTCTTTGCTATATTTGGTAAAAAGAATTTATAAATCTACTAGCTGCTCCGCGCGGTTTCACCCCCGTGGCTCCACTCCAGTTGGTCGTAGCGTGATGATATATTATAGCCTATATATTATATAACCTTCCTCGATAAATGGGCCATCTAAGGCTGAAAGAATTTTTCAAATCGGACCAGTAGTTCCCGAGATTAGCGCGTTCAAACAAACAAACAAACTCTTCAGCTTTATAATA
>CAJQZN010021053.1:7884-18257 GCA_907164685.1 Colias eurytheme
AGTTCGATCCAACTTGAGAGATAGGATAGTTTAAACATGTAGGTACCACGGGCGAAGCCTGGGCGGACCGCTAGTATTCTATAATCAAACACAAGTATGTGTTGGCATAATATAACATGCTAAGATAATATGCAATGTAACACAAGTTAAACCACGGGCTAAAGCTAATTTAACAAATTCGACATAGTACATAAGAAGAAAAATACTAAACTTTTATTACAGCGTAGGCTACCTTTAAAAAAATTTGAAGAGAGTCGAATTCACGACCTTGTAAAACTTATTATTATTGCTTTTACAGAAATGTTTTTTTTTATATTTCAAAACAACCTATCTAGATTTTGTAATATAATGTCATTGAAAATGGGGCTATGAAATAAGCGATTTTATAAATGTTTGAGTTGTTTAAATCCTGATTATTGACTTATGAATATTATTAGTTTTTATAACTATAAAAGCATAGCTTATATTCTGAAATTAACTATATTTAAAAAATGTTCTACCTACCTATTTTGTTAATGAAAAAATATTAAACACTCTATCTCTATCATCTCTCATATTATCTCTATCATGTCTATTGAATTGACTTTGACTTATTAAAAAATGTTTTATATGATTACCGTATATGTACAAATTAAATATTATATAAATGAATTTGTCGCTTGTTTCGTGACCTCATGTAAGCTTTCAACACTCAAGGCTAATGAGCTTTAACACCGATATTTGTTACAATAAACTGCCATTTAATTTTACATTGAAGTTGCAAAAATAACTTGTAATTACATATTATGTAACGAGTTTCGAAGGCTTGAAGCTATTTTGTGTTTATGCAGTTTTTTTTTAATCGGAACATTATTTTCGAACATAGACACATTCAGAATTTAGACAAATTTAAAAAAAAACTTTTAAATACTGTATTTATGGACATTTATCTGTGACATGATCTTTATTATATCTGTGACAATAAAATCAGTAATGATAGAGCTTTTTAATATCTATGTTTTTGTCACAAAAATGAAAAAAAATTATCTTATTAAAAATAAATACCCACCTCATCCTGAAAAGTCCTATGCAGGCTATCCTTATTATATCTCTGGTCACCCTGTTTCAAAATGGCAGAGCATTGCTTCAATAATTCAGCTCTGGTTCTCTCCTTTGCGCTTTCCTCTTCCATAAACGACCTCCTGTGCCCATTCCTTGGCAACCCCAGCAGATCCTTCGACGCATTCTGTATCCTGTCAAAGTCCGCCATCTTGGATATGTCACTGTCATTTTTCCCGCCCTCCGAGCTGTCAACTTTGATCGTCACATCGTCGGTCGACATTTTGACAATCACTTTTTATATTCTAACATTAACATTGTTCAATTTCCACACGATTAAATGTATACGTGTATTTAATATTTTATTATAATATTAATTATTTTTTAATCCGTCGATAGCTGAGTTATTAAGGCCTGTAATCAATCACAAATGACGTCAAAATAAAGACTTGATGAACTTAATTTGAATATTACGCGCTCAGATTGTCTCAAACTTGTATGTTGTTTATTTTAATTATTACATTATAGGTTCTTTGCATATTTTGTTCACTAACGAGAAAATTGTTTCTATTAGGGTTATCTCAAAAGATACTGATTGATTATAATAATTTAAAACTTAATTGATTGAATAGTAGAAGGGCTTGGTAGATTGTATTAGTTTAGGTAAATATATTTTGTACTGTTATTTATGTACCAATGTACCTAGTTGCACAAAAGTTATTTTGTTGTTATATATATATATATTTTTATTGTTATTCTAAACAAAACCCGTTGATATTTTCTTTTGATGTCCTCCAGAATTTCATTAAAATTTCAATTGAAGTATGAACCATTAAAACAATAAATATCTTATTATCTACGGAACCCTATTATAGTAAAATCGATTCACCTTTAGACATTTTATTAAAATGAAAGTAGCTTTAACATGACGTACCAAAACTTGATAACTTGTTTTCCAAATGTTACTTAAGTTACAATCAATATCGAATTAATGTCTACATAATGATTGAAGTATCAATTATTTATTTTATCCATTAATTAAATCAAAAATAAACTTCTTTGTATATAGAGATTACTAAACTTTTTTTATTATATGACTAATCCATTCTAAGATCCTACTAATATTATAAATGCGAAAGTTTGTGAGGATGGATATGTATGTGTATGTATGTATGTATGTTTGTTACCCTTTCACGCAAATACTACTGAATCGATTACAATGAAATTTAGCACACATATTGAGGGTAACTTGGATTATCACATAGGATAGGTTTTATACTAGAAATCCCACGAGACCGGGTACTATGTGGGTTTTTCTTTGAAAACGCGGGCAAAGCCGCGGGCAAAAAACTAGTATAGAATATGCGAAATTTGTTTGGTCTGTTTGCGCCTGTATCTAAAAATAATATGTTGATTCATTAAAAAAAATTATTAATGAAGAAAGGCTGTGTTCAATACTAAATATCCTTAATTTGTATTGAAGTTGCTATCACAATGATGTCGCGAACGAAGCCACGGGCAAAAAGCTAGTTATTATTAATACGTGCTAAAGATAGAGTTTTAAAAATATTACCTTGACGAATTTTTATGGCCAATATTATATAATGTCTCATTAATTTACAAAATATAAATTATTTAACTATACTAGTTATACAGATACTACAAATAAAATTTTGAACGATTCATTCATTTTACGTCAATATGTAAATGAGTATTTATTTATAAATTACTGAATTATCATACCTATATAAACTTAAGGGTAACTATGGGATATTCAATATATTTTTGAAGTGAAAAATCTTTATCGGGGTTGGAAAAAAATTTAGTGTAACATTTTTCGTTACGCGTGACATTTTTCCATTACGCGCCATCTTGTTTTTATCTCTACCATTCGACGTATTTCTGTAAAGTTGCATATAGTAAATTATTTTTTGAAAAATAAGGTCATAAAGAAGTTTCACTTCTTACGTGTGTACACACGCACACATTTTTTTATTTTTATAAATCTTATACTTAACTTCGAAAAATATTTATGTATTGAATTTTTGCGCAATCATGCCTATCTGTATTTCTTATTTCTATAGCCTAAACAAATATTATAAAACTGAAGAGTTTGTTTGTTTGGTTGAAGCGCTATACGGAAGTACTGATTCGAGTAAAAAAAATATTTATTTTTCTGTGTTTGGTAGTAAATTTATCGAGAAAGCTTAATCGCTTAACAATTAATAGAATCGGAGCGATACTGAAAAAAGTTGCAAAAATATTCCTTACTAGCTTTCCGCCCGCGGCTTCGCCCGCGTTTTCAAAGAAAAACCCGTTCCCGTAGGATTTCCGGGATAAAACATATCCTATGTCCTTTCTCGGGTGTCAAAATATCTCTATACCAAATTTCATGCAAATTGGTTCCGTAGTTAAGGCGTGATTGAGTAACAGACAGACAGACAGAGTTACTTTCGCATTTATAACATTAGTATGGATTAGCTGTACCCTATGGACTATCTAACAGTGCAAATCAGACCTGGGGTTCCTGAGGTAAGCGCGTTCAAGCAAACAAACTCTTCAGCTTTATAATATTAGTACCTACCTATAGATAAAACGACCGAAGTCAGGGGCGTCAACTAATATTAGTTTATTAATCGCAATTACCAAGGATTACCAAATATAATTTATATACAACAACAGCCCGCGGCATCACTTCAAAAATATCTATTGCAAATTTTATATCTCATTCGAACTTTAAACATTACCTTGAGTACAAAAAATTTAATTAAATTGATATGTATTAAACATCCGGCACAAGCTTGACCTAATTTTATTTGAGTGTTTTTAAAAGTCATCAATGCAAATATTAAAAAACACTTACAAATATTACTAACATTATAAATTTTAAATAAAAATATTACTAATATTAACTACGAATTTTAAAAAAAACTTACCTAAAAAATTAAAAATATTACGATATTACTAATATTAATGCTAATATTACGAATTTTAAAAACACTTAAAAATTACTCTTTTTGGAAACGTTGGTTAAAAATTAGTTTAAATTGATTTTATGGCCATTCAAATGCTTTGAAAAATTTATAGCTTTTGATTTAAACAGAAATTATATGTTTCTATAGAAAATATCTGAAGTATGTTAATCTGCAATAAAGTATTGAATAATATATTTTTTTATCGCTAGTCGGGTTTCGATCCCACGTCTTTTGCTTTAGGTACCGTAGCCATGTCTGATAAGGCTAAATTAATATTCTGAATAATTATTTTAAAAGATTTAAGTCGATTTTTTTTTAATTTTTAGAAAATTACTAATAAAATAGACTTTCACAAGTTTGCGACACTGACTTCGTATTCAAGTACCTAATAGCATATATTTTTAAGCATAATATGCTTTTACTAGCGGTCCGCCCCGACTTCGCCCGTGCTACATATTTCGCAATAAAAGGTAGCCTATGTTCTTTCTCAGGGTCTAAAGATTGCCTGTGCCAAATTTCATCAAAATCGGTTGAGAGGTTTAAGCGGGAATGTGTAACAGACAGACAGACAGACTTACTTTCGCATTTATAATAGTATTAGTAGGGATTGTAGAGTAACAGACAGACAGACAGACAGAGTTACTTTCGCATTTATAATATTAGTAGGGATTGTAGAGTGTCGCGGAAGAATTCCAACAAATACCCGCGGCTCCATCACTAAAGCGGCTCGACGGAACACAGTGGGGTTAGTCGGTAAGAATCCGACATAACCCACGGCTCCTTCCCCGGGGGCCGTGGGTATCTTTGGAAGATTTCCCCACTATAAAAAAAAAAAAAAAAAAAAAAAGGGATTGTAGAGTATTGTAGATACAAAAAAATTTTAAGCTTTTTCTGAATTTATTTTTTAATGTAATAAATAATAATGTACTTTATTAATTGTATCACCATATTTTAATACCATGTTTAAAGCAAAATAAATATTTATTTTTCATAATGGGGGCCATAATTTTTATACCTACTTATAGCTATATTATTTTGTAAAGCACTAACGATTGATTTCTTTTTATTATTTTTTCTTAAATATTGATCCTGAAGGACTTATTAGCTATTATTATTATATTTATTTTTTTCACCAGATTAATTTAATTAAGGAGATATGTTTTTTATTCACTTATGAATATATTTTCCACTTGACACATTAAGGACACTAATTCTGCGCTTACATGAAACACTTTCACTGCGACATGCGCACGCGCACGGCCGTATCGTACGGATCAGCTGTTCACACTACATGTGTGTGCCCTTAGCTTACGTGAGCTTTAAGTTTAAGTGCACCCTAGACGATAAGTTGGGTCATTTTGTAAGAGAATGGATAGAAATGCTAATTGTTTTTCAGTTTGTTATAGGTTATCTAGACTACAGGCCCATGTAATTGTCATCTGTGTCATACTATTTCAATACTGCTTTTAATCCAATATTCCGCAACGGCGTACAAAAATCATGAAGGGGAAAAAATCTCTACCTGTACTTTCGAATTCTCATCTGCACTCAGGTGGACAGCTGACAAGTGACGGCATAGTGCTGAATCTTATTATTTCATGCTCATATATCGTTCTAGATAGGTCATCTGGTGGTTCAAATGACCCATAATTTTTTCAACATGGGCCTGTAGTCTAATCGTGTAGGAATAAAGTTGTAGTAACTGAACTAATGCACTAGGTAACATTAGAACTAGGTTACCGCCCGCTACTTCACATGGGAATGAGATGTTCATGTTAAAAGTAGCATAAGCCACACTATAGCCTCTTTATTATTGTAAACATCATCTTCTATCTATATATAAATAAAAATGAAACCCGTTTTCCTTGGTCACGGCATCACGCGTGAACGGGTGGACCGGATTCGATAATTCTTTTTTTATTATATTCCTTGAAGTATGGTGGTTCTTATGTAGAGAAAACGTAAATATGTACCACGGGTGAAGCCGGGGCGGACCGCTTGTAATATAATAAAATCGCTCCTTTGCGACCTGAAAGAAAATGACAATCGAACAAAACCATATTCGGATTAAAAAGAAAATGTTCTTTTACTCATTATTTTCTTAGGCAGGCTCTGAAGCGAAAACTTTTTGATAGATTTTATCTTGAGAGGTGTCATTGGATTCATTTTAATTGTTTGAACGACGGAGATAACAAAATTATAAAACTAGCTACTCGCCCCGAATCCACCCAAGATAAAATAAAAAAAGACGAGTTGCACTCCGGGAGTGCCGGCAGAAGTGAAAACTTGATTATGTTCGATGATTATGTTTGATATTTTGGAATGGTATCCGTCTTACGCATGGAATATAAGGTCTAAAAAAATCCGTCTTACGCTTTTTCGATCAGGTCACGTGTCCTGACGCGAGTTTAAGATTTTATACCCAACGCCGCTAAAGAAGTTATCACTTCAAAAATTTCAATAGGTACGTCAGCCAGGAACATACGGTTTTCTAAATTGTTGAAAGATATGCAGGGAAAGTAGTTTTTAAGTTTAATATAAGAGTAGTGTGAATATTTATTAACACGCTTTTATTATCTTCACCTGTAGGCTATGTTTGTAATGTTAACGACTCCTATCTACTCGATTTTGACCCACTTTGAACCGATAGATTTAATTGAAATTTACTGAGTGCACAAAGTCTCAAATAAATCTGTCGCAAGGATAGGTGACAATAAGTAGTTTAAAATACATCCCTACTATCCCTACTACATATTATAATACTAGAGGTCCGCCCCGGCTTCGCCCGTGGTACATATTTCGCAATAAAAGGTAGCCTATGTCCTTTCTCGGGTATCAAAATATCTCCATACCAAATTTCATGCAAATTGGTTCAGTAGTTTAGGCGTGATTGAGTAACAGACAGACAGACAGAGTTACTTTCGCATTTATAATATTAGTATGGATTATAAATGCGAAAGTAACTCTGTCTGTCTGTTACGCTTTCCCGCTTAAACCTCTCAACCGATTTTGATGAAATTTGGCACAGACAATCTTTAGACCCTGAGAAAGAATAGGCTTACTTAATAGGCTACCTTTTATTGCGAAAAAACACCAAACGGGCGAAGCCGCGGGCTCAAGCTAGTTTATAATAATAACCAATGGGTTTATAATTTATATTATTGTAACATGATTCTGACCAAAGATTCTATCAGCCACACCTCACACACATCCTGTCAAGCAGACGGACGTTAATTAGACAAATATCATCTCAATCAATAATATATTAAATCGATAATTAACGAAGGTGTCTGTATGTCACTCATGTCAAAGCGTAAACCGTACTTCCTGTGCATTTGGGGTTTATTAACTTGATAAGTTAATAACAGTATATTTTAATCAATGTTTTATTTTATTTTCTAAATCTAAAACAGTCACGAAATCGAGAAGGTAAATACCTATGTATTTGTGATTTTACACGAATTATTATCATAGAATACGGTTTTAAATTTTAATGAGCGCATTTATATGATATTTTAGAGGTAACTTCAGGATTTTTTTTATCGAGCAAAATTTTTCCAATCGTGTTTTGGAAACAGTCATCCCATCACACATACGTTCTGTAATAATAATACCTATCTACATATATTAGAAATTTCAGTGCGAAACTTCAACATTTTCAATTATAGCTCATAGATAACAAACCTTTGTTTCTTTCACGCAAATACATATACTTAACCGATGACAATGAAATTTAGCACACATAACTTGTATTAACAAATAGGATAGGTTTTATCCCGGAAATCCACTGGAACGGGAACTATGCGGGTTTATCTTTGGAAACGCAGGCGAAGCCGCGGGCGGAAAGCTACTTTAAAATATTTCAAACATCGTTCAAGCCATTTCCAATCAGTTTCATTATAAACACTATGATACAAGTTTTTTTTTATAAATATAATGTACCTCTATTATACTAGCTTGTCCCCGTGGCTTCGCTCGCTTTCGATTTGCAATTCAAAATCATTCTCGACTCCACCTAAAGACGGACTAAAAATTTCATTAAAATCGGTCCAGCTGTTCAGGAGTACAGTGACAAGCACACAGAATAAATAAAGGAGAATGGGCAAATTGGGCCTGAAACTTGGGCTAAGACCAATACACATGAAATATTGTTTTTGTGATAGATCATTACACATACCTAACGAAAAAAATAAAATAAAAAAATAAGTCGACCGGGTTCTTGTACAGTCAAGGCAAAAAGTTTTATTTATTTTGCGCACAATAACGGTGTTTTTAATTCGAGTGAAGTAAATATAAACCTAAATGTCATTGGAGTGACTGAGTTTAACCACAAAAAACGTCTAACTACGTTGAAATATAATAAACACGGTATAGGTACCTGTTACAAAACATAATATTAGTGTATTTTGTTTATTAGAAGGCTTCAGATTAGTACGTCTTTGTAAGTGAAAGTGAATTGGAGTAACATAAAGATATTGTCATTGTCTTGCAACAGTTATTAATTGCAAAAAATAGTATACACAAAGTAATAAAACTTGATGTGACTGTACAAAAACCCGGTTGATTATTTTTTTATGTATATTTTTCCCGTTATATATGTGTTATGATCTATTATAAAATCAATATCTCATGTGTATTGGTCCAACTCAAGTGTTCAGGCCCAACTTCCATAGTAAAATGCCCATTCTCCTTTAAAAACACGATACATAATATTTATTATTTACACATTACATCATTTGACCTGTGAGAAGCAATAATTACAATTTAATTTGCCCACATTTTTGCTCACAAGGATGTCATTGACCGCTCCGAGCAAAATACAGTGAATCAATCAAATTTAGTAATATGTAGTTTTTATTGAGAGCATGTTATTTAAACTGACCTTTTCAAATACAAATATATTTAGCCAATATTTATAGCAATATTTTAAGTACCTAATATAAATCCATATAGTTGTTGGTCTGTCACAAATTTAAACCGATTTCGATGAAATTTTTGTGGGAATAGATGTCATCGTGAGAAGTTCATAGTAAAAGTTTAAAATTACATATATTTTAAAAAATATTTAACAGACAAGGTACTAACTTACCGCCCGCGGCTTCGCCCGTTTTGTCTACAACCTAATAAATTACATATCTACTTAAACTTTCTCTTGCATCACATCATTAAAAAAACCGCATCAAAATCCGTTGCGTAGTTTTAAAGATGAAGCATACAAACGAACATAGAGGAAGCATTTTATACTATGTAGTGATTACATAATAAAAATTGGTTGGTTGTAAGTAGTATATTATTATTAGTCTGTGGTTGTAATAAAACAAAGAAATGCCTTTAAATGCTTTATTACTCAAAAATCTATCTAAAAATAATACTTTTATAATACATTCATTATTTAGCTAAGTGATACATTTAACAAACCACTAAAGTAGGTACTATTTACATAATAATATTACGTTTAAAATTGATATATACTAAAAAAATACATAATAATATAGACTTCTAGCACCTAAGTTACCTATATTGACAATATTCATAAAACAAAATGTTTTAAAATAACATAAGGTGTATAAAATAACGCAGTGACCTTTATTTGCATTTCGTTTCTTATTCTGATTTTATTTCTTTTAGTTTTTACAGTGAATTATTTGACAGTTATTACATTTTAATAATACAGTACATACAGATAACATATAACATAATATTGCAAATATCATAATATAGGTATGTTTTTTTTTTATAATATTTAGCTTCTAGTCAAATATTCATTAGCAATAGCTTTCCAGTCAGTAGGATCGTCATCAGGGTCGGGTTTGGTTTTCCTCAGTTTTTTCAGTAATTCCCATCCATTTGCTTTTTCTGTAGATGATACATAGGTATTGCTTGGGTCTTGGGCGATCGAATAGGCGCCTAGAGTTAGGCTTTGGACTAGGCGGGCTGAGATTAACGTCTGTAAAAATAAAATAAAACTTAGATATTACTATACAATGATATAATTACACTTCATTAGTGTTAAGTAGTGTAGGTACCCCTCTATTTATCTTTACGTAAATATGTAATAAAAAAACAGTAATCAGTTCATTATTATTCAAATAAAATTGGATATGTTATACGCCCCAGGATAGTTAGTAATTTTTTGTGTTTGGCTGTTATGTACATTAATCATGTAAAAATCATTGGACAGATTAGAAAAAATTACATGGTGATAGACCACTATTCGTTTAAGCTTGTGGGCTACATTGAATTTAATAATAATATTAACTACCTAGGTGATAAATAAATATGTAGTTTTGAATTATGGGCTATCTACTTTGAATTTTTTTTTTTTTGTTTTCCTTTGATTATTCAAATAAACAGTTTACC
>CAJQZN010021057.1:1312-17431 GCA_907164685.1 Colias eurytheme
GCCACGTCCCGCGCGCCCTCCCTTCCCCCTCACTCGCAGTGTGCCTGCCTAAACACGTCTGGACAGGAGTGTTTAGTGTTTAGTGTTTAGCGTAGTGTGTAGCGTCGCGAATTTCACCATTGTCCTGCACTCGCACTAATCACCTGCACTCGCAGTTGAATTGGACACTACTCGCACTACACACCTGCACTCGCACTAATCACCTGCACTCGCACTAATCAAAGTGTGAACCAGCCATTAGCACACCAGCCTTTGCTTGGAGATTGGAGTAAGATATTTTCGGGATGTATAATAATTAATAAATAACTACATACTAATTACTAATTACGGTCTAATACAATATAATGTTCGTGCCATAATTTAATACATAAATTACCATAGTCCATATTATTACCTTTGGATTACAATAACTAGGTAATATAGGTACTTAGATCTAAAAAACAATGAGGTAACTAACTTTATATTTTATATTTATTTACATCTTAGTGCTGAGTGCTGACAGATATATATGTTGTGGCCATATCGTAGATTTGCTCATTTCATGATATGATTGATCATTTCACGAAATGGTCGCATTTCATGAAATAGCCAACATAGTTTGATCAGATCGTTAAATCGTCAACGTTTCACGATTTGGTCATCCACATTTGGCCAGATCGTATAAAATATAGAGAGTCCATAAAATATTAAAAAAATTCAGAATATTCTAAGAACTTGTTTATTGTCATTTAAGTTAGTGCCGCGGGAGCGGCCGGCGAATGCCAGACGCGAATGGAAGGCAGAAGCGGATCCCTTTTTAAAAAACAAATAATTATAATAATATAGTAGGATATACATATATAAATATATATCCTAAAAGAAAAAATGCGTCTTAAATCCTTTTATTTAAGACGCATTTTTTCTTCAATACATATAAGATATCCACATTTTCCATAGTACTCGAACCTCTTCGTCGTAAATTCTTTGCTATAACTTTCTTCATATTGTTATTAAACGAATTATGAAGTTTTTAACTGCAAATAATTAAATTTTCGCCAGCGGCCGCCATCTTATCACATAAACACAGAGCTTGCAGCGCCTCTACAAATAATTAATGTAGGTACCTATTTTACGATAAGATCAAAATATAATTTTGATCATTCCATGAAAAAACCGCGCGTTTAGTTGGCCATATCGAGAAACGATTTCTTATCATTGATCTGCTCAAACCACATCATGATGTGGCCAATAGACATTCGATCATTTCATGAAGTGCGACCATTTCACGAAATGATCGATCATATCATGAAATGAGCAAATCTACGATATGGCCACGACATATACAATGCCTGCATCATAGATACATATATGCCCAAGATGCGACCCTTCTCTACCCTTGTCTATCTGTCTGACGCTTTTACGACAAACCGCTGAATAATATCCAGGATAAAAAATGGATGCAGAGATAAACTTAGCTTATGTAAAGAACTAGGAAGGGAGGGAGAACAAGGGTTACTTTTAATAATAGGTATTTTTTTCACAACTTTAAGGGACCGTAGACTTGAGTATGTATTCCATATCTATAAATTTGACGCATGATACTTCCACGCGTTTAGTAGAGCATCTTGACAGACAGACAAACAGACAGGCGAACAACAAAGTGATCCTATACCTATTCCTATCCTATAAGGGTGCCGTTTTTCCTTTTGAGGTTTGGAACCCTAAAAATCACTACGAACCATAATGATATGACGAGTAGCCAACTACAACTTACAAGCCAAGTAATAGGTATTACTTGCATGCTTATCAGTCATAACAATAAGGATCAATGCTTTAACAGCGCTTTAAAAAAAGTTATGATATAGGTAATTTCAGAGTCGGTGAGTGGTTACAAATTAAAATGTAGGTATATTCATTATTAGGTAGTAGTGTACCTACTTACTACAAAAATTATTTAGTAATCTGTGGAACCACCGACTAATATGCGCGGGTAGGTAGTAAAGGTAGGTGTAAGTTTTTCATATAACAAACATATGTAGTCGCCGCGAAGATCATTTCTTGGGTCTGCTTTTTGCGCCAAGGTCAGTGAGTTGACTCTTGATAATCATAACGTGTTCGAGCGATAGTGCGATACTATAGTCATACTGAGAATCGCGCTTAGCCGTAAATATATTTTGTACGATAAATATAATATTAACGTATAGTATAGTTAGATATTTCATTATTTGTTTCGTATCGTAAGCAATTGTATAGACGCTCGCTCCAACAATAACATTGTGGTTTATCTTATCATAGGTATATATTGATAACCAGTTACTGTCTATAGAAAGATGTAGAAATATTGACTCTTCCAATTAACCTACATAGTTTTATAATAAATATTTAAAATTATTTAAAATGCGTGTTATAAGTTATATTAAGCCTTCTTTTAAATGTTTCCTTATTCCTTTCACATTTTCTTTACTACATTTTTACACGTGTAGAAAACCGCATGCAATGCGTCATTGGGTACTCTGTGGCGTGGCTATAATGGGTTCTTCTCTTTCTAATAGCATAGGCGCAAGTAGGACAGACTACGATTAAAATGATTGCTGTATTTTATATACGGTGATTCATACTCGTGTTAACAATGAGCTTGGAGAGAGAGCTCATTAATAAGCGTTTTACGATTTACTGTGAAACTTGACTGTGAGGCAAGAACTTTATATGTATATATACATATGTACGTACTTATTCATTACATAGTTCAATTTGTATAATACTACAATTAACGTAAATTATTGTAATGTTTGTGAGACGAATACATACGTATTTAAAAATATCTACCTATACTTCATATTATCTCAATGACCTATACCTAATACGGAATACCTATAACTTTAAGAAATATTAGTATGTAATATAAAGTTGTTAGTTGTGGTAATAACACGATAATACAATAATTATTAATTATAATTAATAATCAATGCCTCAGACTAAAGAGAATACTTAACATTATTTTAGTCTGAGGCCAATTGTTAATAATAAAAATGAATGGCCAAATAGGTATGTTGCTATTTGCTAAGCGTAAAACAATAGTATAGCTATAAAGAGGTAAAACTCGAGAAGCTGGGGATCGACAATTCCGTTAATTTTGGCCAAGAAATTTTGGCAATAGTAGCGTTAGCTGGGTGCTAGTATGTACTAGGTACATTTCTAAATAAATTTTAACTAGGGAAGTAACGATACCGATACCGATACCGATATATCGGCCGATATATCAGCAAGCCGATACATCGGTATCGCCGATATTAAATCAACCGATACCGATATTTTTTTATTAAATTCTTTCTTTTCTTTTATGTTTTTGCATTGTATTCATTCATATTGTTTTATTTCTGTTTCTGTAATAGTGTTAAGGAAGAGCGGAACCTCCTGACACAAGCATTTTATTTGCTTACTAGGAGTGTTCCAATCACAAATTTGTTTATGTAAAGGAAAGAAATAAATAATTTTGAAATTTTCACTATTTATTTTTCTACCAAGCCGTCGATATCGGTATCGCCGATACATTACTACAAATATCGGTATCGGTATCGTATCGGCAAAATCATGTATCGTTACATCCCTAATTTTAAGTTTTAACCAATAGAACGTAGTTGTAGTATTTGGGATTTATTAGCAAACAGGATTGGATATCAATTTGAAATTTATTGAAAATTAATTGAAATTGAAAATTAGAATTATTATTTAAAAAAATGAGATAAAAATATTATAAACCTAGTGTAAGACGACTTATCTACATCTACACTAATATTATAAAGAGGAAAACTTTGTTTGTTTGTTTGTTTGTTTGATTGTAATGAATAGGCTCATAAACTACTGGACCGATTTTAAAAATTCTTTCACCATTCGAAAGCTACATTATCCACGAGTAACATAGGCTAGGTTTTATCCCGGAAATCCCACGGGAACGGGAACTATGCGGGTTTTTCTTTGAAAACGCGGGCGAAGCCGCAGGCGGAAAGCTAGTAACTTATAAGTATCTTGCTTATTCTATAAAATAACCTACCTTTACTTACTAGGTATATTTCTCAAAATTTAACATGAGCAATGTTATGAGCATTAGGTAGTCCGTACTCCGTAGTAGGTACCTATTTATATAAAATATAAAACCAACAATTTTTCTTGTTCAGGATTCAAACTCAATCATTTTTTTTATTCAACTTGACTTTTTTTGAATCGCCAAAATACAGAAAGATATTAATTACCACCGCACCGTTTCAAAAAGCAATTTCTACAAAGAAGAGTTGACAAGAATGCTTTTATTTCGGATTATTTTAATAATTATAAAAAATATTAAATTTAAATTTATGTAATAAAATGCATGCGACAGCCGCAACTGATCACCTTGTATTATCAATGAGGTATGACGACTGTTATTTATAGATCACAGGGACGTAGAATCAATGAAAGTTACGGGTGATTCTTGAATGAAATGACGTCACTGCATAGTAAACGCGTGTGTACTCTATACTACGTTTATATAGATAATTGGGCTCTTTCTTTTGGGCTTTGGCGTCAGATATTCTACAGTGCTTGAATAGAATAGTCACAACTCGGTAGCGATGTGAGTCGGACGCGGTCCGCTTGTTGTCTTCGCGCTCTTTCGCGCTGCGGCGGCTTAACACCGCGAATTTAGGGCAACCATAAACCCTCCCTCCCTCTCTAACTACCGGGTAATAAGATCACCTGTCTCGCGCTCACTTATTTTCTCTACCGATCGTGACATAATATTTAATGCCCGTCATTCATGTAATCACCCAATGTTTACATTCTGATCGTGTTTGTAATGAAAAGTCGTTGAGTGTTTGTGCATCGCATGATTCTGCATCGTGAGGTCGTCATAGTACTGGTAAATACTTTTTGAGTACTTAATCTCATAGAAAAATTTATTTGCTTTCGATCTCAGAGATAATATTATTGCAATTTTTTGTATGTAGTGCTTATTATATAAATGCAATATCGGTTCCGTTTAAATATAATTTTCGACAAATTCGTGTTTATTTCATTAGAAAAATTTATAATAAACAAACAAAACTTTTAAAATTTGAATGAACCCGATATTGCAATGGGATTGCAAGTCTGTGTTGCAATATATTTTGTAGTAGGTAGTTATAAGTCAGCTGATTTTGTCTTTGTTCATGAGTGTCAATGCTATTATAAACCTAATGTCCATGTAGTTAAATCGCAAAATAGGCTAAATAATTTTGTTTTGTCAAAACAAAACGAAAGAAGAATTTAACGATTGGATCAGGAAAAAATGTTTTTCATGAATAGTGCATTTTGGGGTTTTATCAAAAATACATTTATTCGCCATAAATAAATAAAAAATAGGTAAATATACATTTGGATAATATCTAGATACCTATGCATGACGATAATATATAATGCATACGATATATACAGTACCATAATATTATGTAATTTTTTTTAATGTAAAGGCACAGTATTACAATAATATTGTAATACTATAGGTTTGTAAATATTAAGTAGTTAGGTAAGTACTAAGTACATAAAAATTCTATCTACCTAATATCAAATACACACAAAAACACTAATTGTCATGAAAAAAATGTTTGTATGGCGACTGAAAATATCCTGACAATATTACACAAAATCGTCGTAATTTTTGTACACATTTTACTATTATTATTCTCGTTTCTCGTCAAAGTTGTCTACTTTATACAGGCTAAATAGCTTAGTATTCTACAAGGTAAGATTAGTGAAATTCAGTGCCCGAGTGCCTCAGAGTTCAGAGTTCAGACCCACGAGAAGGATTGCACGCTCAAGAAAACGGGACGCGGGTGAAATTCCTGAGGAATAATTATATTTATATTTTTTACTGCAGGTTGATGAGTTGAAATACATTGAATATTTTGTAGATTATGTTCATAAGTATACATAGATAGTATATTTGTATTTTGTACATGTATTCATATCTGTTATATTTTATTACTGGCTCTGTTTATAGAAACATTAAATTTAACGGTGTCATAAAACGTGTAGATACCTATTATCTACATTATAATAAATATGTAGTTAAATATATTATGTACCTATTATAGGTATGTATAGGTATGAGGTATCTATTGTAATGAAGGGTGTATGTTCCTTTCTCATATGTAGTCACCTACCTGACTATATGTATGTAGAAATATAGTATGTACCTAGGTCAAGAAATAAAATGTCCTTATAGTTATGTGAAACAAATAAGGAAATAACCTTTTTATTCAAATCCAACAACCTTACATTTAAATTGAATAACCACGATTGTTGTAGATTGTATTTGTTAAGTGTTAACATATTTTTGTGGTAAAACCAACGTAAGTAGATATATTTGAATGATTTATTATCACATATGTATAAGTAGTTACTGTTGCACTTTTAAAATAAGTAGGTAGGTACCTACACAGATAATATAATATGTAGGTATATCATAAAACTAGTGAGCAACACAGATTGATAATGACAATCGCTATTGCTGCCGTCGATTATAATGATATCGATTCTAAAGTCCATTGATGTACTTATAATAAGTAAATGCATGGAGTGTATTTTGTACCTAACCATCTTTGCATAAAGTGACTCGCTTGTTATCAGTCGTTTGCTTGGCTTCACCTGTGAAGGATATAAAGAACAATTTTTAAGGTACGTTATCTGATAACATTTTGATTTTAATCCTCTATTGATATTACTACGAAATATTGCTGTATTCAAGTGTATAAAATACGAAATATGTTTAATAATTTGTTTTTAAGTCACTGGTAGGGCCAGGTATAAAAATTGTTTATAATTATTATAAACCTTGGACTAATAAAATAAACGTAATAAAACATTATGATACAATCAAGAATTCATTTTACTTTTAATTGCTAAAGAAGCAATTTAGTTTATCATTTCATTATGCGGAACTCAATATTAAAGGTCCAAAGTACGTAGGTATGACCATATAGTAGGTTCCTACATTTTAACATATCACATAATTTTGAATAATTCAATAAAAAATTCAATTACACAAAAAATCGAATTAACTTATTCGTTGTTTTGTTCCGATTAACATTAGTTCGGGAAAGCATATGGGAAAGTATTTTTTTTTGTCTCAGGTAACTAGGTACCTAAATTATAAATCGACAATAAAATATTATTAATGTGTATGAATTTCACTCAGTACTTAGATACATAATCTCAAAACAAAGATAAATCTAAAATGTACAATGTATCTACTACCATCTCGCTTCGTGCTTGCAATATTTGTTCCATATATTTGCATAATAATATCGTGAGTTTATACTTTATATGTTACTTACTTACACAAAGAATAGTTTAATATTGGAAATAGTCTATAAATCACGCAATAGATATCCATAAAAAAAGAAAATTAAAATTTAAAAAATTCGTCTTTTATCTTCTATCCTTAGAGTAGGTACTTAGGTACCTATCAGAAGCGTAGCGTGCCTTGGCGGGGCCCCGTATAAAAATTTGTTTGGGGGCCCTTAGGAAGGGTAAAGATTTCTCACAAAAGAAAAAAAAAATGTTTGCATAAAATTAAAAGAAATATGTATCTATCTGTCACTTATTCCAAAATAGTTTACAAACAATTCAAATTAAATATAGGTACACACAGGAGGCCAGAAAATTCCTTTTTTTGACTTTTGTCATTTCTGAAACAAAAAAAAATTAGGAAGTTTTTAGTAATTTTTGCTTACGCACATTGGGGGCCCCTTGGCGCGGGGGCCCCGTATAATTGATACAGTTAGGTACTTTTATTCCCAATTTCATCTACAGGTTTAGCTGTGAAATAGAGACGAACGGACTTTCGCATTTATATCTACTTGTTATTTAACTCACAGCTGATTGAGCAAATCGTCGTAAATCTTTCATTCAAATAGAGAAACGTGAATCTTTTGTTTTTTATTTAACTTTTAGCTTTACTGAAGTGCTCTAGAGGTGGTATTTGGGTTTTTACTTTTTAGCACTTAATATCGATATCTCTTAACTCAACGGAGATGTCGAGCTCTTGAATTAACACGCCCACGTTATATTGAAGCGATTTTCTTTCATGAATACTTTTTAGTAGGGATGTAACGATACATGATTTTGCCGATACGATACCGATACCGATATTTGTAGTAATGTATCGGCGATACCGATACCGATGCCGATATCGATGGCTTGGTAGAAAAATAAATAGTGAATTATGCATAAAAAGTTACCAACATTTAACAGAGACAACTGTTAATCGTATTCTTTTAAATAAAAATGCCAAATCAAAAAACAACAAAACCATTTATTTTAGTATTATTATTTTACGAAGTCAGTTAAACTTTAAGTAATACACATACAATCAGTACCTAATAAAAGTTTACTATTGGTAGAGTTTTTTAAGAATACAAAGTGCGCACGCCCGGGCGGCCTCCCGCATCGTGCATTGGGCGCGGGTTTTTGAATTATTTGATATCAAAAAAATGGGTTGTTTGTAAAGTAGGTTTACGATCGAGATGTTTACGTGATAACATAATGCAGTGGCAGCGCTCGAGATGAAACGGGAGATCGGTCCGTCTCTCTCTCGTTATAACTGCGATCGCGCTCGTGAGGTTTTGGTGTGACACAAGTTTATGAACATGTCACCCGTGACCCGACTAAAACGATTTTAAAAACGTTATCACGTTAAAAATTAAAAAAAATCAAAATTATTTATTTCTTTCCTTTACATAAACAAAGGAGAATGACCACGGGTGGTATCGGTAAAATTTTAGTTGTGCCACGTATTCGTGATATTGTTAATTCCTATTTGTATTTATATTGATCATATGTATCACTATTAAGTCTTAATTATACCGGATAAATTGAAATAATAGTAAAAGTTTGTGTTTTGAAACATGTATGATCACGTATGGAATCGGTAAAATACTAGTTGTGTCACATGTTTGTGATATTGTTAATTCCTATTGCACGACTCATGATGCGAAGCATCAGAGAGTGTTTTACGATCGAAAAATTTTTTTCACCTCATTTTTGCAGCTATTCTTATTATTAAAGCCTTGTTAGTTCACGGAATCAAGATATTTTGCATACTATTGTCGAGATAATTTAATGGAGATTAATCCCATACTTTTTAAAAATTGATTTACTTCAATAGAATTGGAAAAAAACACCGAAATAGGTCAAAAAATTTTCCTGTCCGTCATGTGTGAAACCTGAAAACACTATAACTTGTGAAAAAATCCATCATTTGAGTTAATTTTTTTTTTAAATATTCTAATCGACGATTGTAGGTCACTGAATGCGAATGATTAATTAATTCAGTGTTGTTTAATTGCAATTAATAAAAAACGAAAACTACAATAAGTTTTTTTTTTATATAGCTGGATGCTCTCACCGCTGAGCTAACGAACCATATATATTTCATAATTAAATGAGCATTATGAGTCGTGCACTTTTGGATTTTCCAAACTTTTTTGTATTGATAATGATCATATTTATCACTATTAAGTCGTAATTATACCGAATAAATACAAATAAAAGTAAAAGTTTTTGTTTTGACACATATATCTATCTCTCTTGCTAGCGTCCTGCGTCATCTGTCATTGTGTTCGACGCATTGTTCGACGTTATTTATTTTGAAATAATGTTTATTACGATTTACTTTTCACATTTGTCTTGTAAATTAAAATATTACCTATGTAATAAATGTAAAACTTAACGTTCATATTTAGTTTAAACTCGATAAAGTATTTTTTTAAAGTGTTGAATAACACTATTGTTTTATTTTTATTGTCGCGAACTGCGGCTTATTTACATAAAAACTTTAATCGTTTCTAAAAGTACTAACATCAAGCTTTAAATTGAGCTATATTTCATCTTGACACAATAAGTTTGATTGCGATACCAAGTGCCATAGTAACTTGGGCAATCTCCTTTGTGATTGGAACACTCCTAGTAACCAAATAAAATGCTTGTGTGAGGAGGTTCCGCTCTTACTTAACACTATTACAGAAACAGAAATAAAACAATATGAATGAATACAATGCAAAAACATAAAAGAAAAGAAAGAATTTAATAAAAAAATATCGGTATCGGTTGATTTATTATCGGCGATACCGATATATCGGCAAGGCCGATATATCGGCCGATATATCGGTATCGGTATCGGTATCGTTACATCCCTACTTTTTAGTACTTAGTTACTTACTTATTTTATTTTTTATGACGTATTTTTAAAACTTTTAAATTTTTTTTAGTTATTTTTATCGGCGTTTTCTCATGGCAACTTACAAATTATAATAAACTAGGTAATTTTATTTTTAATCAAAATGAAGAATGAGCGTAATATCATTCAATAATGCAAATATGTACAATGATGGTTTCTTTGCAATATAATTTTTAAATAAAGAAGCATACAATACAGGGACGTAAAATAATTATAACATATAGGTAGTAACTACCTATTAGTTTAAATTTCAGATAATTGTAAATAGTCTCAATTGTATATCTCAAATCTTATCTTTCATCTGACCGTGTAAATAGGTTAGTTTCGTATGACAAAAGTTTGGCGGGAATCCAAAGTACAGGCAGTGCTGAGCCAACAGCTGTATGAGAGATGAGCTGTTCCCTCCCACTGTAATATGCTGAAATTCTCGATCGATATTACAATTATGTCTTGATATATTTTATTTAACAATAATCTGCCAAAATACAATGCAACTAGAGTTCTTTGGGAAGCGGATTTGTCCTGTTACTAGAGTTAGTGTAACTCTACTTTCAGTAATTATAACAGAAATGTCTTAGTTTTAGATCTTATTTGCTATAACTAAAGCAATATGATCACGTTTTTCTTGTATTTACAACCACAGGACATTCTATTGAGATAAATATGAAACTCAAACGAACAGTTAATTGAAATTATCTACACTTATAAAATATTTACAAATATATCAGGAATTATAACGTCAAATAAAAATATTGTGCTTAAAAATAATAACAAAGGAATCTTAAACGGAATAAAACAATCAAAATCTAATTATACCTAATTACAGAAAATGGGCGCGTTCAATTCGTATCTAGATTACGCCTGAATAAGCGGAATAATATATTATTATGTACCTACCTAACATTTCATTATTTATTAATAAACCACAACGCCTGCCTTCGATACGAAGGTATCTATGAATTTCCTATTTGTATATTAAATAATGAACTAATTGCAGTTGTCAGCGAGTTCCTACCTACTAGAGTTTTACCTACTATAGGTTCTAAGCGATATAAGTAAAAATATGAGTGTGCATTTGCTGAATACATATGGGTACTTACGAACTTTTTATATGTAAAGATATTTCTACAATCTAAATCTTTAGTATTGTTAAAACAAACAATAGGTAGGTACGAAATCTGCGTATGAACAAAAATCAAGAACAATGAATGTGTTGCTCTTGCTTGTGAGAAAATATTAAATAACAAAGCTTAACGACGAGAGACGACTTAATTTCATGGTTTCAGGCACTTATTTATTCCCATTTTGTTAACGTTTTCCATTAGTATAGTAATTGTGTTTATAATTATTTCTACTTATAGACAATATCGCTAAAGTGGGCGTGAAGGCCAAATAAATTATAGCCTCAACTTGTGTTATATCGGAATTGTACTTGGGACTGTGTTGTTATATTGTTCATTATTAGGTATAATAAAAGCAATTGATTATCCAATATAATAGTAATATAACTAATAACACTGTAGGTGTGGAAATGGAATGAGATCGTAAATATCAGTTACAGTATCCATGTTATAATGGAGCTGGGATCGTGATGAACGTGGCTAATATTCACTAGGTAGGTACCTTATAAAACTGTAACTATGTATCTAGTTATATAAATAATCAAATTGTATAAAGATACTGTTACTATATCCAATTATCCTTACTCGGAAAATCCACCGACATTGTTGCCAAGCCGGGAATGAATCACAAAACGGTCTATTTTAATTAACTTTGAAATAGAGAACATTGTGTTGATTTCGAGAGTGTAAACATTGTTATGCTTATGGATCAATATTTAGGCGCACCTGACACCTCCTGAGACTTATAATATGAGGAATATATTATATATAGGTAAATACCATGTGTACCCAACAACTAAACAAATAAAACTGTTGTCGTTAACGTTATTGTTAAATGAATTATTGATTAAAATAATTGACTATTCACGCGCCATTTAGTTATTTCACTTGCTGTATCTCTAAATTCTAAATCATAAACCATATTTCCAGATTTTGAGTCAACTGGGAATTAACAGTTGTATTTATAGGTATGATTAACACTTTAATAGTACCTATAGCTCTTGTGTAGACTGGAGTCACGAATTAGGTCAGGCTCGTTGTGAGACGTAACTACACCCTGAAGATATACATTCTGAAAGCCTCATTTACCTACTTACCAGTCGTGAAATCCATTATATTTCATGTCTCTTGCTTTAAAATAAATTTTCGTATCTTTTGTCATCATAATTTATAAAATAAAAGCGTAATAAAAAATGATTTCATGTGTGAAGCAATAACTCGGTTAGTGATAACAGATAACGTATTGCCCTAGTGACCCAGAGGTACACTTACCTAATCTTGTCTCCTTGACTTTCAATTATCATTGGAGCGTTTAATTATATTCGTATCGTTATCACGATAGATAGATAGTTTTTACTTGAAACAATTACTGAAATACTGAGAATTTATCGTATAGTTCATAATATTAATCTTTACCGCTTTTTCTTTTCGTATTTTATATTGGAATTTGGAACTAGTTTACAACAGCTTTCAAAATGAAAAATGTCCAGGATTCGTCAAATTTAAATCCTGTTGACTGTAATGTTAAATAAATTATAATCTAGTTATACCTATAATAATTCGATTTATCATTGAATAGCACATTAATTAATTCATTTTTGCACAATATCTATGAGATAGGTTTTCACTTTCGTTAGATATTGTTACTTTCACTGACGCAAGGCAGCGTAATCCGTTCCAGATAAAACCTTGTTTATTGTGCAAATTTTAATATCATTCTGTATGAATGGAATGTTTTTGTCCATTCTCATAAGAACTGGTCATTCTTTTCTGTTTTTATAACTTACATTTTAATAAGGTAAAGAGCACAAAGATTAGTTGAAAAAGCAGTTAAAAAAGTTAATCTATAACCATTTATTGATTTAGATTTGTAAAGTGTAATACTTAAATGATTTTTTTTAATATCTACGTACCTAAGTACATATTGTATTGTAGAGTACATTGACCTCCGACATACGCTTCTGCAATACCTATACCCATTGTAGAATGCGCTATCTCAACTCTTTTATTATTATTAAATAACCATTTTGTTCCAGGTAGTATGGAAAAGGAACTAATAGCTAGATAACAATGCCGGTATTACGGAACGCCGACCATCCCGCGTCGAAAGCGACGGATTCTATTGCATCCCGCTATGCTGTCGCTGTGCTGGGCGCTTGGGCCGCAGAAGCAGGTAAAGAATTATTATATGATTTGTTTTTACCTTCCTGAACCTTCTAGAATGTACCTTCTGGAACAAAATATGTCTTTACTAATTAATTTGCTTGGAAGATCTTGCTCATCGAAAGTGAATTTACCTTAGAGTATGTATTAATACATACTCGGAATTTAGATATTATATTGAGATCATTGAGATAGACTACTGAAGTGTTCGTGCTATTCTATGTTAGGTATATGAAGTTAATGAACGGTGAACTCTATTATGTATCTATTATACAATATGTGTAGGTATATATATTATGAAGATATTATGTTTATAGACTGAGCAGCATAAAATAACGTCATAAAATTTTGTTTTTAGTCTTGATAAGTACTTAATAAAAAAACGACCTCAAAGAGTTTGCGATTAGTACCTATTGTTTTTTTGCAAGTCCGAAAATAATGAAAACTTATTCTTTTTCAGCAACGTACCCGTTCGATTTGACAAAAACAAGGTTACAGATACAGTCAGAAGTCGCCGCTGCAAAGCAATCTGGTTACAAGGTAATTTTCTTTAAATGGGTCTTCTTTTACAAAAAATGTTGTGTGGTTTTATGAAACCACGGTAAAAGTGAAACTGTTCGAACGGTTCCGAACACTGCTTTGTGTAGCGCATGTCGCGTGTCGGTCGGCTGCCGAGTAGGTATACCTACTCGGCACTCGGCAGCCGCGATACACGCGACATGCGCTACACAGACCAAAAAGTTTGAGACGATGTAATAAAAGTTTCACTTTAAAAAAATAAACCGCCCACAAATTGTCAGAAAAGAACAAAATTTAAATCGGACCAACCGAATAGCCCTAGCTTAGCCCTAACTTTCAACTAAAAGAAGAATCTTCAAAAAAATACAAACAAATTGAGAACCAATTCCATCCATCCTCTATTACATACAGACAAAATTTAATTTTATGTTAGGTTTGGTTGCCATGGTCATGAATACCATCAGAAATACGCAGATGGGTATATTGATTACAGAAATAATAAAATGTACTACCTAGCATTTGTGCTGTCATCCACTATATTGTACGTCAGACTAATGACGCAAACTCGGTCTTTTTTATTAGTCCCTGTTTATAGCTTAATCATAGTATAATTATAGGTAGAAAATTCTTTATACCCTGCGCATTTATTTTCGAGCGCAGGTATAAGAACTTATATTGATAATATTGATAAGACTTATATAAATGCACTGATATTTGATTGCTGTTTATTAGGTATATTGGAAATTATAAACAAATCACTATTACAATCTGCATTACATTTCAAGTTAATCACTGGCCTGAAATGTAATTCATCTTACTTTCCCCATCAGTGGACGCATTTACAAACGACTTTGAGCTTTCAATCAGATCAATCACATTCAATTACCATAATGGAATTGTTTTTGGTCAATAACTTTTTACTTTTGTAGAAATATAATCTCCTTACCTTTCCGTTCGGAAATTTATGAATAACGCTACAGATAATATAAATTTTCAGCTAGAGAACCATGGAATGATAAAAACGGCTGTGGGGATAGCGAAACAGGAAGGCGTATTAAAGTTATGGAGCGGGCTAATGCCTATGTTCCAGCGACATGCAATCTACTCGGGGAGCCGATTGATTTTCTATGAACACTTTCGAAGTTATTTCAAAGACGAAAATGGAAAAACTTCACTGGGAGCGGCCTCTGTGGGTGAGGAAGTCATTAATTTATGTTATAGACGTAGAGTATTTAGAAACCTTGTAATTTTGCAGTGTTGTTTTTAAATTTGATTGAAAAATAATAATAACAGTGACGAGAGCAGTGGTGGCTCAGTGGTGAGACCTCGGACTTCGAATCGCTAAGTCCGGGGATCGAGACCGGGCGAGCGCGCAGGAAATAAATTGATTTTTCAATTAATCTGCGCATGTTGTTACATCACCACTGCTCGAACGGTGAAGGAAAACATCGTGAGGGAACCGACATGTCGAAGAATTAAAAAGTTCGACATATTGTGTCATCCGCCAACGCCCAACACGCATTTGGTCAGCGTGGTGGATTATGGCCTGTTCCCTCATAGGAGGCCCGTGTCCCTGCAGTGGGAATGTATATGGGCTGATGATTATGATGAACAGTGACGAAAATCTAGGATATTAATGCGGATAAAATAAAATGCGGAATAGGAAAAAGAAAACGAATTTAAAATTTTGTAATTTGTTCGTGATATAATTGAATGAGTAAATTCATTTCTATGAAAGCGATTGAAACATAAAATAAGGTTAAAGATTTTTATTCAATGCATACAAATAATAACTTATTGATTAACTAATTAGCTTGTTGGGAACGTACAAGTCATGAAGTTATGACGTCATTAGGCTAGGTTATCGACTATCGTTGAGTTATTAATGGGAAAAATTAAAGGCACATAAATATTCTTTGTTTATCTACTTAAATACATATTGTTATTATAAACAATAGAAATTACGTATGAAAGAATGAATATAAGAAAACTAATAAAAGATAAAGGTATCGAAAAAATTAAACTCTAGAAATTACGAGCAATAAAGCAAGCGCAAACTTTGAATAGTTTTAAAGCTGCAATTAA
>CAJQZN010021058.1:2661-15614 GCA_907164685.1 Colias eurytheme
GAGAACGGCTGAACCGATTTCGATAATTCTTTTTTTATTATATTCCTGGTAGTAAGAGGATGGTTCTTATGTAGAGAAAACGTAAACATGTACCACGGGCGAAGCCGGGGCGGACCGCTAGTATAATATAAAAATGAATCCCAAAATGTGTTGGTAAGCGCATAACTCGAGAACGGGTGGACCGATTTCGTTAATTCTTTTTTTATTATATTCCTTGAAGTACGAGGATGGTTTTTATGTAGAGAAAACGTAAATATGTACCACGGGCGAAGCCGGGGCGGACTGCTAGTTTAATATAAAAAGTGGTCTCTATATTCTAGAAGATTCTAGAAAGAATAAAAAATGAGCAGTTTTCTCATAGTTTTCTAAATAGAATTATGAAAATAAATTAAGAGGTAATAATTTTCAACATAGCTGATGTTCAGCGTGTGATCAAAATTTGGAAATAGTGTTGTCTCCATATTCTTACTGGATTTAATCTTATATATAAAAATGAATCGCAAAATGTGTTGGTAAGCGCATAACTCGAGAACGGCTGAACCGATTTCGATAATTCTTTTTTTATTATATTCCTTGAAGTACGAGGATGGTTTTTATGTAGAGAAAACGTAAAAAAGTACCACGGGCGAAGCCGGGGCGGACCGCTAGTATTAAATAAAATACACATACACACAGGTTTCTTACATAAAAGATAGATTTACTTTCTTACATAAAATCAAAGAAACAACTCTGAACATATCAATCTCCAATCAGACAACATAACAATAATGCAACGAAAATGAATAACAAACAAATAATGAAAAAATAATTAATTTCCACGCGGGAACGCTCTCCAGACATGTAGTGATGAATTGACATGTAGCCGGGCCATTAAGAGGAGATAAAAGGCATTTAACTCAATCCACGGCGCGGTGCCCGATCCGCCGACACTACCTTTGTGTACAGGGTGCTTTATTTTCGTATATCCAGGTGTAAACTAATACATTAGAAAGGTTATGTGATTATTCAATCTACCGTAATACATCGTACTAATATTAGTATAATGTGAATGTTTATTTGTTTGTTCCTACAACCCATTTTCATAAAATTTGGCTTACGAAAATACCACGAGAACGGGAACTATGTGGGTTTTCCTTTGACTACACGGGCGAAGGTGCGGGCGAAAAGCTAGTAAAATATAAATCTAATATTTCTACTTACTACTTAAATTTTTAATACATCTTTAAAGAATGTACACAAATAATCACGTCAAATTTAATTGGTAGAGTTCTAGTTAATATAGAGGATTACAAATTCGTAACACATAATTAATGATTAAGATTATTGTCTTGAACTTCAATTTATGATGTCCTGATAACACCTATTACAACTGGTGACGATTCTTGGCTTTCAGAATAAATGATAGATAAGTCAACAAATTCATTTTAAATATACAAAAGTTATCTTTAAATCTAAATAACATAAAAAATAATTATCAAAAATTTCCGACGTCTATAAACAGTATAACAAGTTTATGACTATACACTAACAAAAATATTCGTTCTAAAAACAACACGCTGTATAAGGGCACGGCCGATAACCGCGGTTGAGCCGTTCGGTAGCTCACTAATGAACTCCCAACAGATACAGCGCTACAGAGATTAGCTTATTTTTAAAGCTTTTTAAACCTGCTAGTAACTTCGATAACTTACTAACGGGCTATCATTGATGTCGCCGCTGCTACTGTAACCTCAGCTTCACTTATATACGGAAATATATAAAAGATCTTATGTATAGAAGAGTAGAAGTGATTCTAGTTGTATAAACTTCTTCTTTAGTTCGTTATTGTTGGTGTTTTCAACTTAAACCTGACTGATAAATAAAAAATAAAACCTGAATGGCTTGAAATATCAATAATTCCACAAAATTGAGCTACTATTAATTGTGAATTGAAATCAACTCGAAATAAAATTCATCTCTTCTCTCGTCAAGGTGTAAAGAATTTGTATTCTGATTAGCAATAACTTCAGCTTTTATTTGAGTTAGAAAAAGTGCACTCAAATCTAAAATATACATAGCAACTACGTTACCGTTAATGAATCTAAACGATTTACTTTTATTACTTAAAAAAATGTAACAGTATCACATACACTATAAACTCATATCTCAAATGTGGTACTTTAAAGAAATTATCATTGATAAACAATCCTAAAGTTGATTATTTTGAGATTGACTCATCATTGACGAGTTGATAAAAACCTATAAAAGTTTACGTGATTTTTTAAATTGACTTTGATTTACCATTGACGAGACACTTCCAACTTTGAACTTAAGCCCTAATTGGCCCAATCTGTTCAATGCAGTGTGGGTAGTGCGTGATATCCTTATCAGCTGATATCGCAGCCGTTAATTAACTTGTTCATTAGAGCCCGGCCGTGCGTGTATAACACGGGAACTATTTTTGTATTTTTCCTAATTAAAATTTAATTCTTGTCTCGCATGAAGCGAAGGTTTGAGACCTAGTTTATGATACGATTGATTTTTTCTACACCTACCTGAAAACCTGAGAACAATAAAAAAAGTCCCTATATTTCTTACTGCCTATATTATCAGGAATTGGGAACAAACCTAAGTACGTATTATTATGAAAATGTCTTACTGGCAGTATAAAATGAATATATATTTATCTTGGTCAGAAAGACACAATATAGCTTTGATAAACATAGTTCTCTAACTCTCAGACCAAACTCTCAAACTTATGGCAGACCGGCGCTCTATGCCACTGCGCACATCTGAAGATGCTAAGTCATATAGGCAGCTCAATAGACAGATATCGAAATCTCTGCGACACGACATACGCTCCTTTAATACTGCAAATATTGAGGAAGCGATTAAGCGAAACCAAGGCTCGAAAGTGTTTGCAAGAGATATGTCTATTGGGCAGAGCCAGCTGACGAAGCTGAAGACAGATCGTGGCGTAGTGGTGTCGGCCAAGTCAGAGGTTTTGGGAGAGGTCGAGAGATTCTACCGGCAGCTTTACACCTCAGTTGCCAAGCCTGTTTCTGGTCCGGCGAAAGACCCAAGAGCCCGACTAACCCGACATTTCACCGAAGATATCCCGGACATCAGCCTGTACGAGATTAGGATAGCTCTGAAACAGCTTAAGAACAACAAGGCGCCGGGTGAGGATGGAATCACCTCTGAGCTTCTGAGAGCGGGTGGAAAACCAATCCTCAGAATGCTCCAGAGGCTATTTAATTCCGTTCTACTCGAGGGCACAACGCCTGAAGCATGGAGCAGGAGTGTGGTCGTTCTGTTCTTCAAGAAGGGAGACAAGACCCTACTGAAGAACTACAGACCGATATCACTTCTGAGTCATGTTTATAAGCTGTTTTCAAGGGTTATCACGAATCGTCTCGAACGCAGGTTAGATGACTTCCAGCCTCCCGAACAAGCCGGTTTCCGTAAAGGCTTTAGCACCATAGACCACATCCATACGCTGCGGCAAATTATACAGAAGACCGAGGAGTATAATTTGCCATTATGCTTAGCGTTTGTGGACTATGAAAAAGCCTTCGATTCGATCGAGACCTGGGCCGTATTAAGGTCTCTCCAGCGGTGCCGCATTGACTATCGGTATATTGAAGTATTGAGAAGTTTGTACGAACACGCCACCATGTCAGTCCGAGTACAAGAACAGTGTACAGGGGCGATTCCTTTGCAGCGCGGTGTCAGACAAGGAGACGTGATATCACCAAAACTTTTTACCGCTGCTTTGGAAGATGCCTTTAAACTCCTAGAATGGAAAGGACTTGGCATCAATATCAATGGCGAGTACATCTCTCATCTTCGATTTGCCGACGACATCGTAGTCATGGCAGAATCCCTGGAAGACCTTAATACAATGCTCGATGACCTCTACAGAGTTTCACAACAAGTGGGCCTTAGCATGAACATGGACAAGACGAAAATCATGTCAAATGTCCATGTTGTGCCCACTCCGGTCTGTGTTGGAAACTCTATTCTCGAAGTTGTTGACGAATATGTCTACCTCGGACAAACCGTCCAATTAGGCAGGTCCAACTTCGGGAAAGAGGTCAATCGTCGAATCCGACTCGGATGGGCAGCGTTCGGGAAGTTACATAACATCTTTTCGTCCAAAATCCCTCAGTGCCTGAAGACCAAAGTCTTCGAGCAATGTGTGTTGCCGGTGATGACATACGGTACAGAAACGTGGTCTCTAACCCTGGGCCTTGTGCACAAACTCAGCGTCGCTCAACGTGCTATGGAAAGGGCTATGCTCGGAGTTTCCCTACGAGATCGAATCAGAAATGAGGAGATCCGTAGGAGAACCGGTGTAACCGACATAGCTCGCCGGATTAGCACGCTGAAGTGGCAATGGGCTGGGCACATAGCCCGCAGAACCGATGGCCGTTGGCCATGGGGCAGAAAGGTTCTCGAATGGAGACCACGTACTGGACGACGGAGCGTGGGACGTCCACCCACAAGATGGACAGACGACCTGGTCCGAGTGGCAGGGAGCCGCTGGATGCAGGCCGCCGGTGACCGGTCGTGGTGGAAAACCCTGAGGGAGGCCTTTGTCCAGCAGTGGACGTCCCACGGCTGACACGACGACGACGAAACATAGTTCAGTATTAGCTTAAAAACAAATTCCAATAAGAAGCCAATATAAAGCAGTAACTTAATCGATTTTATCATTTTTATTATGAACTAGCGGTACGCCCCGGCTTCGCCCGGGGTACATATTTACGTTTTCTCTACATAAGAACCATCCTCGTACTTCAAGGAATATAATAAAAAAAGAATTATCGAAATCGGTTCAGCCGTTCTCGAGTTATGCGCTTACCAACACATTTTGCGATTCATTTTTATATAATAAGACTAGCGGTACGCCCCGGCTTCGCCCGGGGTACATATTTACGTTTTCTCTACATAAGAACCATCCTCGTACTTCAAGGAATATAATAAAAAAATAATTATCGAAATCGGTTCAGCCGTTCTCGAGTTATGCGCTTACCAACACATTTTGCGATTCATTTTTATATAATAAGATAAATAAATGAATGTATTTCGACACAAAATTGATTCAGTGACATCACACTAAGCCGCGGACTTAATCTACCATTTTCTAAGCAATAATAACGGTGCCCTAGCGTAATTAGTTATTAGCCGCTAATGCATCTTAGTCCGAGATCCGGTTGGAAAAAAATCTAAAAATTAAACTGGACATATTAATAGTAATAAAAAATTTATAAGGTTTTTTTTATATTTAGAATATTATTTACTCCTAACTTAAATGAGTAATAGATCAATTTCTTGCAGTCACTTGATTGGTTTGAAATACACCGAAATAAATAAATTCAACGCGCTCCCAGACAGAATTTTTGAATGTTTAGCTAAGCTTGTATTATGATTGTTAGATTATAGGAAAAAACTCGTAAATGTCTGTGAAAAATCTGATAGATCTAGCAAAATAGCACAAGTCTATGAACGTTTACAAAGTGCAATATTGTACCTCCTACACGTTAACAAAAAAATCTAACTTCTATCTCCAATCCTTCAACCCTATCAAATTTAATTGCAACTTCAATAATTGAATCAAACTAAAAGTGAAATTAAAACGGCCTCTGATTCACATTTAAGAAATAATCCCCAACCAGACCTCGTACTAACTCTCAAATCCATTGACCCGCCGGCTTCTTTACAATATTTTTTGTTTTATTCGTTCACGAGATACAAGCAACACAGCATATATTAAGCTACTGAATTTGAGGACCCACGTTAAGATAAATGATGTTATTTATATGCATATTGATAACACGGAATTAGGACCTTTTAAGTAATGAACACTTTGAACTTTTATTTCGGTACTTTATAATGGACGGGTTTGATGTATGGGGTGTGATTACTAGTCTCACCCGGTTTTGCCCGTGTTGAGTTGGTAAATTAAATATTCGTACATGTTATTTTATACATACTTTGTTTAAAAACAAAGTTTATTATGTCTTCGATTTGCTTCTAATAAGCGACAATCCAATTTGATTTTGAAGTATTAAAAATTTTGTCACAACATTGAAAAATACATGCTCTTAAAATATTCGTATAATTTATTTGAATATCACATCTTTATTAGTTATTATCCAAGGATCAATCTTTCGGGCAAGGAAAACAATATTTCAATACTTACCTCTACGCGATGTTAGGGGCGTTCTCTCGTGATGTATAGCGCCAATCGCCAAAACCAAATTGTGGCATTTGTTCTGCGGTTTTGCGGTCCTTGTGGTTATTATTCTTATACTTTAGTTCAACAAGTTAGTGAGAAATATGTGATAATTTTTGACAATAAAATAAATAATCTATTAGAAAGGTCAATTGTCATTGGCGAAATTGTAAGTTCTAGAAATATAGAGACTGTTTCTTCCTATAGTATTTGTCGTAACTTTTCTTTAGACAATATAATATAAGTATTGCCCTAATTCTTAGAAGAAAGTATATTCCCTAGTTAGTTTCGATGGTTATAGCTTAAGTATACCTTAATATGTACATTTAAATTCGTAATTAATTAAATTCGTAATTTCCCCTTGAAATTGTAAATTCTAAAGTAACTAGTTGCTATATAAATATCAAGGAAAGACCAGGAATTAATGTACTTATTCAGTTGGAGTGTTAGGTATGTTTGCAATCGTGTTCCATCAGTGTTGGTCACGAGTCCGATAGAGATGTCCAGTAATTAGCTATATCATGCGCTTTTAGCTGCGTTTGCTTTTATAGTTTTTGAATAAATTGTGACTTAGAGAAGGTCTTTGAACTGCACTTTTCTATGTATTGACTTTATTTTGTAGGTTTTTTGTAACAGATTCGACTATTCGCCATGGAAATGCATCGTATATAATGTCTTGTTGGATATTGGCAGAAACATTAAATTGTAAACAAATCAGATTGAATTGTTTTTTTTTCTCTTAAACCTAATCTTATAGTCAGATGTCAAGTTATGTTTCAAAGCACACCAATAATTAGATTATTTTATATTTCTGTAACTTGACTATTAAAATGAATGAAACAGCACACGTCCCAGATAAAACGCATTTAACGTGCAATAAAATCCAAAAGGGTTTGCAAATTGCGGCATAAACACCAATAAATACGAAATCCGTTAAAACCGTATCCCAATACGGTTTCCCATAAGTATACCGATCTTTCTAATAAGTTTAAAAGCCAAGATTACATTCCCGGATCCCGTTTTAACGAGAGCCAAGGTCGTACCTCCCGAGACACTTATACCATCTTATAGTACGGTACAAGGGAAACGCATTTGAGACGGTAGCTACAGATAGAGGTCGCTGTTGTCTTATCTAGCCGATAAACTAGATAAGCAGGTGGGAGGAAACTACGCACGGATTTATCTACCGAATTTCTTGGACTATTTCCATTTAATTTTATTGTGCTGACTACTTTAGACTATCTATAGGACAAGTATAGTGGTGCAACAATGTAATATATTAATTAAGAACCCGTTAGTTCCCTATCCGTCCCTTACATTCCTTATAATTTTACCATCACAAAAAGGAGTAATGACTCTAGGTTCCTTTGCCATATAGGAATGTCAAAATTAATCCATATCTGTTTAGCAATTCTGGTGTAAAAACGATTGACAGGCATTTGCATTTACTTTTGCCTGTAGAGCGCGTTTGAAACATGTTAATTTTATTGCTACTGTATTACTTATTTATTTATATACATATTTTGTATTATTTCCGAAAATTATCAAATTTGTAAATTATTACTCTCTCACTCACTATACAATTAAAATTTGTAATTGTAATTGTATAGTGACTATTTATTGAAATAAAAAAAGTATTTTAAATTATTTATTTTTTATGACGACCGCGACAAGGTAATTTTTATGTTATTTATTTAAAAAATAGACTAGGTAATAGGTATGTTATCTATGATCATAGTTACCTCCTAGACACGGTTGTAATACCAGGCACGCATGAGTAGTGAGGAGCTTCGAGTGTCGATGGAAAAACGCAGTACTTGCACGATCTTAATGAGAGTGGACAAACTGGATGTCCAAGGGCTTAAATACGTTAGCTTTATATGGATACGATTGTACGTAATTTTTGTACTTTGTATATAATATTTTCTCTGTATCATTTACTAAAATTAAATCATGTTAAAACTATTACAGAAGAAAGTTCAGAGTGTTGTACGATTTTGAAGACTTAAACGCAAATTTCTCGTCTAATTGCTTAAATTTTTTATAAATAATAAAATTTAGTATGGGTAAGAATTCTTCATTTTATTTCTTGCATTATAAACATTAATTAGAATATTGTATTTTCAATAATCTTGTACAGTTACAGGAACACAAATTGAGATCTCGAAGCATACCATAAACACATCTGTTAATTGACATATTAAATGTAATTGCGCTATATTTTAATTGCAAGATGTCGCATCCACAGTATTTCAAGCAGGCATCATATCACGCGCCCTAAAAGGCAGTGGTATCATTACTTCGACCGGTCGCTACTGGCCACCTTCTTAGCGCGCTGCTAGCCTGGTACTTGGTCACCTAGCCTCGACTAAACCTTATTATATCGATATTTCTTTCGATAATTGTTATTTACTTAAGAAATGTATGATTTTGTTTATTAAACCAAAATAAAAATATTTATGGAATTTGATTACGTTAATGTTCAAACTTCAAAGCATATTTTAGTTTTCAGTCAGTTTTGTGTTAGACAGTTTTAAATTTTAATGTAAAACAAATAATATATTCACAAATTATTAAATACATATAAATACCTAAAGCTTTGAGAAAATTGAATTCAAAATGTGATTCTTAAGCTCTCAAAAAGTTTTCCAAGTTGGCCTTGTACAAATTAGACTTATCAATTACAACGGGTGTAACACACTGAAGTAATTATAAAAGTGTATTATCCCACGCCCTGGCCATTATGTTTCAACCTATGTATCATCGAAGAACAATATTTAACCGAAGATTAGTATTGAAAAATAACAGCTTGCATAGTGATACGCCTATAAAATATAGATAAATTCAGTAGCCAGCCTGTCATAGAAGCAAGGCTCAAAACAGGCCATTATAGGCAATTTTCAGAGCTAGCTGTCGGGTGCAATTTTGCAGCATTATACAGTAGCCGACTTGCAGGTAATTGGTAACATTTATTACGTTGTAACAGCCGATCGTTGTATGGCAATATTTAACAGGAGTTAGTGATGGCTTTGGAAAAATCTGGTAAGTTTGATAAGTAAGATGAATTTTCAGCTGACTTTTTAGGACCAAGACAAAAGATAATCGAAAATTTATTAATGAATTAAAATACTGTGTGGTACATGTCTTGCTTGAAATTGCGGCACCTATATTTATTAAGCCTAAAATATTCATCCAAAGAGGACATTTAATATTAGTTTATAGGAATACTAGCGGTCCGCCCCGGCTTCGCCCGTGGTACATATGAAAAATAGATGTTGGCCGATTCTCAGACTTACCCGATATGCACAGAAAATTTCATGAGAATCGGTCCACCCGTTTCGGAGGAGTATGCAGACTAACATTGTGACACGAGAATTTTATATATAAGAAGATAATATTATTAAGGTTAATAAAATAAAATATAATTTTTATAAAAATTTTAAACTACCGATTTTTTCGAAGAAATTAGTAAGATAAGAGTAAATATTATGGTTTGATACACAACCATGTAATGACAGGTCTCCGCCAATACGCAGTTATTTTAATTTTATTACATCGTCATTATGGCGTCAAGAATTACGTCGAAATATATTATATGTAATTATATCATAAGTATTAAATAAACTATTATAATATTTAGTTTATTTTCATTCATATAATATGACATAGGACGTTATAACTTATAACTTTGAAATACTGGTATAACCAAAAGCTGTCCATATTTTTGTTCGAATAATAATAATTAATTGAGTTCAAAAACAAAAATACGCTCAGGATAAACTCATTAAATTATTGTATTTCCCCGATACTTGATAAGTATACAAAGTTTGAATTAAATATGTCCCTTTAAAGTGTGTCAAAATCAACTGTAAATAAGTCGGTTACATCTTAAACATACCTACAGGTGAAGCTAATAAAAACGTGGTAAAAACAATTGTATTTAATTTTCTTTTACTGATAGCGATTGCTGACAAACATTCTTATAAATTATTCATTCGAAATTATGAATTAATTTAAAATATGTTGTAGTGTTATTAAACAACTTTTGAATCACTTACAAGACATTAAACATAACGGATTGCAATTACAATAATGCGTAAATTAAATATGATGCATTAATTTGCTTTTAAATGTACATAATATTATAATTTACTAGCTGCGCTCCGCGGTTTCACCCTCGTGTCTCCGCTCCTATTGGTCTTAGCGTGATGATATATAGCCTTCCTCGATAAATGGGCTATCTAATATCGAAATAATTTTTCAAATCGGACCAGAATTTCCTGAGATTAGCGCGTTCAAACAAACAAACTCTTAAGCTTTATAATATTAGTATAGATAAGTTGACTTCGTTTCAATACCTGTATAATATGTAAGATGTAAACAAAATCCCACGTGTGGTCTCATAAGTTGTAATATTTCCGTGGTTGGTTACATTTAATACAAACAAATAAAAACAATAATTATCACACGCAGCATACAACGAATAAATACATATTATATTTGTATAATTTCTCATTGAACGAGCGACGTGTATTGATTATCATATTTTAATACTTTGTTACAGTTAATGCTTTATATTATTGAAGTAGAAATTAATATAAGTTTATATTGATTTGTTGTAGTTTTTATACGCTTTTTCGCTGAATAACTTTCTGTTGGTGGTCATGCTATTTTATTTTTTCTTTTACGTCAATTAAAATATAATAATCTGGTCATACGGTAAGTACTCGTTTACGGTATCTTTGTTTTTTTTTAATTTACGCAGCAAAAGAATACGAAGTCAAAAGTGCGAATTGTTTATAAAACGCGTTATTCGTGTAGATTTTGTGTTAACGTCGAATTATATTGTTTTTTATTTTTCTTAAAAATCTATTATTATTCAATAATTGGTGACGTTAATCTAATTAGTACCTATATTATAATGTATATTTAAAAAACAAACCAAGAAACGAGACTACTAAATTATTCACTGAAGATATTTTCGTTGGTGATTATAATGATAGCTCCATATTTAGTAATATATCAAATATCAAGCTATTTAACATACAATTCATTCTCATAACAGAATACACAGATGTGTATATATGTTTTAGGGTTACTAATCTAGATAGATATCTAGAGTGGTAATTCTAAAACATTTCCTAATCCAATCAATAAACCATCATCGACAAAATTTTCTAGACGCATTATATATCAAATCCTGCGTATCAGTAGCAGTTATAATAAATGCTGATAATATACAAATTGAAATTCAATTAACAATGAATATTCAATAACGTGACTAAGTTGTAGGAACTGTGCGGCCCGCGTCACGGGCGGGTCACGACGGGCGAATGATCACTACTGATTTATATTTTATTTATGTCAATTGTTTTGTACACGAGTTTATAGTGGGTTGTGTACATGAGAGATTTGTTACTAATGGTACAGGTGCTTTTATTTAAGGGAGAATTTAAAACAAATCAGCAGGAATACGACCTACATTAATTTTCCACCAGAGAATAGGTAAATAGCATAGCAACAGTTAGCCAATACCCATTTAATTTAGTGAATTCATCAGCTTTAATCACTTACAACGATATGGAATAAAAATAAACAAATGAAATAAAAGGGATGGTGTCTGTTTCAATATTCCTGAAGGATATTTAGTTCCTCGATAAGTTGGATAAGACAAAAATTATAGCTATAGTGTGGCTATAGTCAGGTTAAAAAGCAATTCTACAAACAGCATCATAAGGAAACAAAATACTGCTAAAACATCTTAATTTCAAGAAGAAGACATTATATTTCAAAAATAGTCCTCAAACATTCAAGTCATTTATTACATGACGAACCACAACACTGCTAAATCAATTTAAAATGACCACAATCTCAAAAGTGCCTCAAAGATGCCAGCTATTTATTACAAGACAGTGTCACGTGTGCGCTGCTCCTTACGAACTTAATCGGCTCGTTAGCCGTCATGTATCCACGGCCATTATTTGCAAACCAGTTTCAATACGTAATATCTCTTGTTTACTTTAAAGGAATGCGATAACCGACTGCGTGTTTGTGTTATTATAGAGCCACTGTTAGATACTAGTTTATTAGGGCTAGGATAAATATTAAGGCATTAGGGTCCGGTCCCATATCTAAATTCTAGGGAAAATTAGAAATTCTGTTCCCAAAGCAAAGTCCCTTGCCGCGTCTTTATGACAGTCTGGTCCGAAATGAACTCAAGTAGTGGTCGAATTTTCTTACAAATTAAGTAGTTTTTAAAATATTGTCAATAAAAAAGAGTGATTCTCGAAACTTGCCAGATTCCTGTTAGAAAAACGACGATATTTGTGCGGGTTACTTCTTCATTATCTCCGATTAAGGTATAAGTACTCTTTTTTTGCTCTAAAACTAATAAAAAAATTGGTTGTCTGTAAAGTCGGTTTACTGACGATAGTTGAACGTGACAACGTCCGATTGTGCTTCTTTGTCGCTCTTTCCGCGCTCTCGCTTGCACTTCAAGTCTTACATGGAACGCCTCAGAGCGAGGTAACGCCGCATGAGTCATGTTTTTTCGTGCGTGCAGCCGGCTATATCGAATTATAAGACGTTGTCACGTCAAAAACAGGTTTAAAAGCTTTGCAATGTTCTCTAATACCATACCCTAACAGTGATGAAACAAAACAAACACAAGTGGTCCATAGAGCACAGTCATGAAACGAGAAGCAATAAAATAACAACTCGAGATCCAAACCCA
>CAJQZN010021065.1:0-13782 GCA_907164685.1 Colias eurytheme
TGGGCTCGTCTTGGCAACATTTTACATGAAAATGTTTTTGGTGGGATCATTATTAACAAAGTCAATCAATTAAAGTCAAAATTTATATTTGAAGTATTCTGCCATTGTGTAAAAGGAACGCTCTGCGAGGAATTTCACTAGTTGCAATTTTAATTTATTAAGTGGCAGTGATCTTAACTCTTTAGGAAGATGGTTAAAAATTTTCATAGCGGAGGTTCTACGCAAAGGCATGCGCAAACGCGTCGGGTCTCTTGTAATGAAAAGCGAGCTATCAATGAAGGAATTTTACCTTCCTTCCCCAACACTATTAATACATAGTTGCTATAGATTATTACAATATGTTATTTTCCCTCATTCCAGCCATAAAACTACTAACCTACCGATAAAACTATTTTTCCTGTATCCAGGTATAAAACTCCTAACAGCAATCAACCAAATAGTCCAGCACCGTGCTGAGTTGGAGTCCAACCGCGCGACCCTCTCTTCCCTCCTCGACGAGTTGAGGAGGAAACTCAAGAGGAGGGTCGAAGAGTGTCACTATGAGAAGCGGGATCAGATGAAGGTATAACCACTTAAGTGAAGGTATTACACTTAATCACAGATAATATAATACCTACTATAAGCATAAGTTTTTTATAAGCCCAACAACCATAATATTTTTTACAAATTATTTACTACATAATATTCGGATGGATTCAGGCTGTTAATTGAATGGCTATATAAAAATTTAATTGGCATAGTTGGCTGTGACCTTAGGCTGTTGCATATAGATTTGCAATCTGTGCAGACTGTGGCCTCTAAAACCACATAGATAATGTGCCTAAGCCCTACATGATACATATGTATATTCTGTGGTAAAAATTTTAATAATAATATGGAGCAATGCGGGTAAAACCATAAATTTTAGGGAAAATCTATAACCATTTCAGGCATTAAAACAAGCGAACCAGCGGCTCGAGAAAGAGAAGCACAACATAACGAGCGAGATAGAACACTTGAAGCGGCATTTAGAGAAGGAAGAGTCACATCACGTTCAACACGCGAGGAACGCGGTTGTGCATGTTAGTTTTGTTGATTAATGATTGCTTTTATTAAAAGAAATAGCTACCTACTTAAAAACTTTTGGCCTATCTTAGCATAGCCTTGTTTGTTTTTGCAATAATCACACACAACCACAATATTTTTAAACTCACAGAGATACCTAATAATAAAAAATAAAAAAAAAATAGACATAGAAATGAGGTAAGGGTTTATTATAATATTAAAGGGGTCTTCCATAAAGCTGTATTAGCGCTTTTATTGACGAAACTTTTATCAATTTCAGAATAGTTCTTGAAAATTTATAGACTTTTGAATAATATCTACTCTACCTACCTAATTAAAAATCAAGTTTTCAAACATCCTATAGAAACCATTTTCGTACTGTGCTTTGAAATAAACTTGCAATGTGTTGTACATTAATTAAAATACTATTTTATAGAAAATTGGAATCCGTCGAAAGTCGAATTTAGTTTATATTCTTTAAAAAATTCCATTTCTATAATTGCAGGCAATCCAAGGAGTAACAAAAGCACCGAACGATATATTCACGCCATGCTCCGTGTCTCAGTTACCGGACATCGTTAGCAGAAACGTCGCTAAGAATGCTCCTTCTAAAGTTGTAAGGCGTATACTATACTATACTAGCGGTCCGCCCCGGCTTCGCCCGTGGTACCTACATGTTTAAACTATCCTATCTCTCAAGTTGGATCGAACTGCACATGGTGTGCGAATTTTATTATAATCGGTTAAGTGGTTTAGGAGTCCATTGAGGACAAACATTGTGACACGAGATTTATATATATTAAGACCACAGACATAGACTATATAAGTTGTATCTTACTTGTATATAGTACCATTGCTCGCTTTTCCATGTCGATTGCTCGATAAATCTAACAGGTTTTAAATAATCATTTCAATTAAACATAGTCGTTCGTAGTTGTTTCAGAAGTAAGTTTCAGTTAGTTACTAGCTGCGCCCCGCAGTTTCACCCGCGTGGCTCCGCTTCTGTTGGTCTTAGCGTGATAAAATATAGCCTATAGCCTTCCTCGATGATAGGCTATCTAACACCGAAAGAATTTTTCAAATTTGTAGTTCCTGAGATTAACGCGTTCAAACAAACAAACACACTCTTCAGCTTTATAATATTAGTATAGATAATAATACATTAGCACCTAATTCTTTGAATTTATATTTTTGGTTTTATGGCATTCAAATGCTTTATAAATATAAAGACATAAAACTGAAAGAATAGAATAAATTCGATTGCTCTGGCGGGTCACGAGTGGCTGAGTTGGTCAGGCATCCGCCCCGGAATGGCGCGAAAGGATGCGGGTTCGAGTCCCGCTGAGTGATCGAATTTTTTCTATTCTTTATAAATTTATACCTAATTCTTTAATTAAGAATTTGATTACCAATTTTCAGGCAGACTACAAACTAGCAGCTGCAAGACTAATGCGAGATATTGTTGACTTGCGACAGCGACTCGCGCAAGTGGAGGCTAAACTGGCTAACGAATTGAAGGTAACTATAATTTATTTATTTATTTATTATATTAATAGATATATTGAACTATCAAGTAAATATATGACATCTATACTAATATTATAAAGAGGAAAGGTTTGTAATTATGTATGTATGGTTTTCACGCATAAACTACTGAACCGATTACAATGAAATTTAGCACACATATAGAGGGTAACTTGGATTAACACATAGGATAAGTTTTATCCCGGAAATCCCACGGGCATGGGAACTATGCGGGTTTTCCTTTGAAAAAGCGGGCGAAGCCGCAGACGTAAATCTAGTTCAAAATAAAATAAGGGCCACTTATTTATCCCAGTAAAAATACAATACTAAGTGTGTTAATTGATTGTGAATAGCATATTAAATTTAATTTTTAACCTTTTACCACTCGCAGTACCTAATTCATGAAAATCTAAAACCATGATTAACTGATATTGTACTCTAATGCAACGGGGAGTGCTCCATTTATAGTATATTTTAGTTTTTAATCTATTGCATAGCTTCTATCGCGGGCCTTGAGCGCGGGGACCGAATCCAGAAATTCCGTAACGAAAAAACCTCACGCTCCCCACTCCGACGGGCTCGGAGGTGTGACTTGAAGGCATGCTATGCAATAGCTTTTTTATTCATATTTGACCAAACCTTAAAGATCTAATTATTATTTCAGTAGTTAGTGTGTTTAATAGATAAATAAAAAACGAACAATTTTTCATATCTATAAAAACCTTATGGGCCCCTAATAATTTATTATACGGGGCCCCCAAGGCACGTTACGCCACTGGCCAAGATATATCTCATCTCTTATCTTCTTCTCTATAAATAAATATAAAATTCTCATGTCACAATGTTAGTAATCATACTCTTCCGAAACGGCTGGACCGATTCTCGTGAAATTTTGTGTGCCTATTGGGTAGATCTGAGAATCGGTCAATATCAGCTAAGTATTTTTCATATCCCCGAGTGATAAGAGTAAGGCAAAACAACGTTTGCCGGGACAGCTAGTAATAATAGAAACTTATTTAACTTCGACTGACCGGTTGGCTTGGTTGGTAGTGGTCCTGCCTTCCAAGCCAGAGGTCGGGGGTTCGATTCCCACCCGGGGCAAATATTTGTATGATGTTTGCTCTGTGTCTGGGTGTTAATTATCAATATAAGTATTTATTTAACATTATATATAATATGTATGTTTATCAGCCATCTGGTTTCCATAACACAAGCGAAAGCTTAGTATGGGATCAGATCGAGCCGTGTGTGAAAATTGTCCTGAAAATATTTAACTAACCACTGAACGCGATACAAAATAATAATACAGTGCATTTCCAGCGTAAACGGCAGGTTGAGATCGACATTGTGCGACTGAGGAAGGAGCTGTCAGCGTCCAAGAGCAACATGGCGTCGTTGAGGTTGTTACCCGCGCCGCAACCGAGGAAACCGTGCTCGAGGTTCGCGTGATTTGGCGGGGAATTTACTTTTTTAAATAAAGGTTTTTTTTATTGAATCATTTTCTTGATTTTGGCGCGATTTTGATGGTTTTTTTTATGTTAAGTAATTGATATTTGATTGTAGATGACGCAAGGGAGGAAAGCGTGCTCGAGATTTGCGTGATTTGACGGGGAATTTGTTTATTTTTTCAATAAAGTTTTTTTTAATTTGCTTGATTTTGGCGGGTTACCTATTGATTTTTTTTAATAGATTGTCTGTTATTTTTTTAATTTGATTATGGACGGCACAACGAAGCGCAACGCGCGATTTGGCGAGAATTTCATGTTCTTTTTTTTATAAAAAAATTGCTTGACTTTGGTTTTGGTTATTGACGTTTTTTTTAATCATTTTTTTTAAATGAATCTATTATAGAATCGCACGAGGAAACCTTGCTCGAAATTAGCGTGATTTAGCAGGAAAGTTTTTTTTAATTAATTGTATTTTTTTAATAATAAATAATTGTGGGTATAATAATATTATAATATAGCATAAAAAAATTCTCTCGTGATCCTTTATCATATAATGAAGAATACGTGGGCCACTATAATATGTTATTTAATAGACAAGACATAGATGAAATAAATTATTTATAATATACTTAGAAGAATTTTTATTTAATTAAGATTCAGTAGTCACTATAAGTACACACGATGACTTTAAAATTCGTCGTCTTTTAATAATTTATAAATAAAACACATTTAAACAAATCAATAGGGCTTTTAATTTTCATACAAACACGAAAAAAAAAACAAATATAAAAACATCCCGCCAAAAGGCGCTTACAACGTAACCACAGACTTAGAATAATAATGCCTGCATAATTATTATTCCAAACCATAGTGTAAGAGATTTTGCTTACAACCTCTATAAAAAAAACACATTTTAATTTAAAAAAACTTTTGAAAAATTACATAGACATTATTCACAGAACAAACCATCGATAAAATATTATTATACATAGGTATTTAGATATTTTACATACATGATTGTTTTATTCATATTTGGACCAGAAATATTTTAAATCGTTTATTATTTCTAGTCATTAAAATTAGACAACCATGTACTGGACATATTATATTATGTGACTATAATATGTAATTTTGACCTGGTATTTAAATAATTTAACTCTTTTCATTAAAATATGTAAGTAATCTAGAAAAACAAATACATTAACGTTTACAGACCGCTTCTATTTATTTATCATTAAAGTAAGTAACCCACGATTTAGTTTTACAATTTAAAATTATCTTCCATGTGTTAAATAGTGCGACTGAAAATTTCGTTTACCCTTGAAATATCTCAAGCAAATGTCGCATTGATAAATTGGCTGGCCCGTGTGCATCCTCATGTGCCTGTCAAGCATTTCCCGCGTTTTGTAATTCTTACCACAGACTGCGCATAGATAATCTTGTTTTCTATGGTCCGTCTGCATGTGTGTTGCCAGATTTTGTGCATTTGCGTATTTTTTGGGACATTGCGTGCAATAGTGTTTTAATTGCGTCAAGCGGCTTTCCGTTCTTAAAACTTGTGTTGACTTTTTCGGGAGCGTACAAAGTCTGTAATAACAAGTATAAAATAAGAATAAAGTGTACAAACTAAAATCGATCTCTTTTCCAATTTTCATACCTAGCTAACAATAGTCTACTCATGTCTTAGAGGACGTACATAAATAACGTGATGTGTTTTCTTTAATTTTTGATAAATTGCGTGATAATATTTGCCGAGACCCCCGTCTCCCCAGCGTAAGGTAAGATTAGATGAGATTTGACTCGACCCCCTCCACCCCTAAAACATCTCATGAAATTTATGGACGCCCCTTTAATTATAACTCGTTTTAATCAATTATTTACCTGCTTTTACCCCGTAATTCCGGTTTTGCATGCATTTCTAAGTGTTCCCGCAACATATTTGAAGGCATGATCATGTTGCATTTTCTGCAGACCCTGTTGCTTGGTGCACTCTTCTGCTTGCATCGAGAGCAAATGAATAGGTGCGATTCGTTCACTGGTAGTATCATTGGGTACCTATTTAAAAATAATGTAACTTGTATAGCTAGTTAAGTTAGTTGTACATAGGAAGAAATTATAATTAGTACGTATTTTAAGAGTGTGAAACAATTTAAAATGTTAATGACCATCATCTAAACAACAGACTACAAAAAATGGACAAGGTTCTTAATTCCTTTTGACTGGGTGACCCGTTTTGGAAGCTAGTGATTTCCGGTTGGCCCCATTTAAATTTTGTTTAATAAATAGTGTAAATGAAGAAAAATAAAAAAACGTAGCTAATTTTAAGCTATTGCATAGCTTCTATCGCGGGCGCGGGGACCGAATCCAGAAATTCCGTAACGAAAAAAACCTCACGCTCCCCACGGGGACGGGCACGGAGGTGTGGCTTCAAGGCATGCTATGCAATAGCTTTATCGCGGCAGTCCCTGAATGCCACACGTCTTTTTTTATTATACCTCTGTTTACACATAGAACAAGCGATATTGGTCCTCTTCATTTCGGTGGTATTATTTGAAAAGGACTTCCTCGATCGCCGCTTGTTTATGGACATTTTTGTTGTTTTCTTTGACAGCTCTACGGTTGAACGTTTCTTGTTCTTTAGTTTACGTTTACAGCTTCCCCTGCCGCTCATTTGCGAGTGACGTGTTGAATCTGAATTGTTTTTATTTATACTATAATTGTAAAAAAATATACTTGTGCAAAGGCCTAAAAGGCCTTTTACAAATTCTTACTACACATATTTTTTGATAGTCTATTTTTAAATTGAAAAGGGAGCATCATATTTTTGATGTGAAACTTCATTGGGCGCGTTGAGAGTAAAATTTCAAGGTCTCGTCATGGCAATACCGTAACATGGAGTAAGCCGACGATTTTGGTACCTAAGAAGTTTCACTTCTGACACGTGTGCTCAGCACACACGCTCTTTTTTAGCATATTGCCATGTAAAAATAAAGTTCGGAAACTTGAAATGGTTAATTTTGATAATACTTACATTCACTCGGCGCACTGGCGAAAGCTGATAACACTAAAGCGCGAAATCGTTGTATATTCCGAAGCTGTCGGATGCAATTCTCGCAAATCATACAGTCAGATGGCGAGACCTAAAGAATCACATAGTTATTCAATTTTTCAGTTTTATAGCATTCAAATAGGAAATTTTTAACGATCTTGGGACATCTTGTCAGGCGTTGCGGGTTCGAATCCCGCCTCGTAATCAATTTTTTATTTTCTTTGAAAATTTCTAGCGATTTGAGATCATGAAAAGAATTCAAAACCTCTTACGAGTTTTTTAAATTACAAGAATAGGCAATATTTCTTCTTGATTATATTAATGAAGGTAGCCTGGCAGAGATGGATTAGAGCCATAAGGCCGCCATTTGTACATTTAACTTTAATAAGGAATTAAGATAAGACCCATAAAGACCTATGCAATGAAGAAAAAATAAAAAAGACGTGTGGCACTCGGAGACTGCCGCGGTAAAGCTATTGCATGCTTTGCCTTCAAGCCACACCTCCGCTCCCGTCGGAGTGAGGAGCGTGAGGTGTTTTCGTTACGGAATTTCTGGATTCGGTCCCCACGCTCAAGGTCCGCGATAGAAGCTATGCAATAGCTTAAAAATATTATTATAATTAATGTACCTGAACACCAAAACAGTTATACAGCAGCTGATCGTATCTTTCCTCAGCCCCCTCCCACAGGTAGGATGTGCAGAAGCTGCGTAGATTATTTTCGCCCCCACACAACCGACAGCACCGATTAACTCCCCCATCTCCTGATCCTTGGGCCACCGATAATCGAATAGAACTCTGAAAAAAAACTTAGTCGATATTGTCGAATCTAGACTAAAACATGTTCTAAATTTATAGCTCTATATAATAGTACACATAGTTAAGTGTTTATAAGATTAAATTAGAGTACATATATTCAAAAATGATAAAAAATTTCTTGCCTATTGCATGTATAGGCCGGGTAATATAAGCCTATATTAACATGTTATTTCATGTAATAGTCCAAAAGACAGAAATAAGGATAGAAATAGAGAAAGGAAATTTGTACAAGCCACAAATAAATCGCATTATCTCAGCATTTGAAATTTCAACATAATACATAATATAACGCCACAAATTAAAATTTTGATTTCAACTGGCAACCCTTTGCATAAACTGAGGGTCAAGCTTATGTGTTAGGTAATTAGGTTAACTCTTGAACTACCGCACGAGCCGAGCGAGCGAAGCGAGCGTGCCGCGGTAGTGGCTGGCGTAAATATTTAAATAGGTAGAGAGGAGCGAAGCGACGAGCGTGTTAAGTTAACTCAGTATTTTCAATAGATTTATCATCAAAAAATTAGAGAACAAACCATGTTGTATTTGAAAGTTTCTTTTTCAATAATTTTTCTTTAAATACACTTAAATTACATTCTTACTTTACTGAATATTTTAAGTAATTTTTCTTTCGACCACAAAACGTCCATTGTTCCACGTATGTTTTAGTAAATCTTCAAAATAATTGCGATAGTTTTGCCGACCTTAAATAATGTCAAATGACGTGCGTTTTGTCTTTATATTTTGTCATTTAGCGACAAATTCAAAATAGTTAATAGTTTTTATAAACAAGTAGGTATATAAGTATAGGTATATGGTATATGGTACTGGAATTTAATACATTCAAAGAAACTTCGTCTAATTTTTTTCTGTCTAGCCCCCTTTCGCAACGCGCGAAGGAACTTCGTTCCAACAAGCATAAAAAGTGATAAAATATAGGAACATAAACTTAGTAGAATTAATTTAAACTTAAAGCTCAAGAAAGGCTAAATAGATTTTCATTATGATCTACGTAAACGTATAGAAAAGGAATGTCTGTCTCTTAGTTCATTTAGACTTTTAGAGAATCGTAAACTATAGGCATATTTTGATCATCTTCAGTCACAGTCTTCAATAGAGCGTTGTTCATGAGCTCACGAAGGTTTCTGAATTGGTGTGACCAATCTTCCTCAGTATACCATAGGCGAAGCCGGGCTGCACTCTTAGTTATTTTAAATAACACCTGTGATAACACCCAAATATTCATTTATTTTTTTAATCGTTAAAAATATGCGCCAAAAATACTTGTAGTTCATTATTTACTCTGTGGGACTTGTCTATAGTATTTTTGGCTCTGGTGAAATGTCATAAACCGAAACGTCACATCTGAATTCTGTCATTTTTGTCAACAACTGTATTTTTCTCAGTTTCAATTTCTATTGAATTCTTTATTTTTACGTTTTCTAATACTTATTAAAGAATCAATGTGCTTATTCAGTAAAATGTATTAAAGTTAGTGACTACCCGTATTCCATGTGTGTTTCGTAAAAGTAGGTACTCGGGTAACAAAGATTACTTAACAAAACCAACAACATAGTTTCGAAGCCCCAAAACATTAACAACACAGCATCAAAATGGGTGGAAAAGCTGAAAAAGGTACACCTAAGTACATAGCAAACAAAATCAAGGCAAAAGGCTTGCAAAAACTGCGATGGTATTGCCAAATGTGTCAAAAACAGTGTCGCGATGAAAACGGGTTCAAATGCCACACTATGTCTGAATCACATCAAAGGCAGTTGTTGCTATTCGCTGACAACGCTAACAAGTATATAGACGAGTTCTCCAAAGAGTTTGCGGACGGTTATTTAGAGTTATTACGCCGTCAGTTTGGCACAAAGCGAGTTAATGCGAATAAGGTGTACCAGGACTATATTTCTAATAGGTGAGTTGGTTTCATACTGTTTTTTTTTTCAAAGATAGCGCTTTAACTTCATACTTCCAAGCTTATAATAGGAGGAGAAAATTAATCACAATGTTTTTACCTTTATTAATGACGAGCTGTGCCCTGCGGTTTCACCCGCAGTGCTCCACTCCTGTTGGTCTTGGTGTGATAATATATAGCCTATAGCCTTCCTCGATAAATGGGCTATCTGACACCGAAATAATTTTTCAAATCGGACCAGTAGTTCCTGAGATTAGCGCATCAAACAAACTCTTCAGCTTTATGTATCAATGTATCACATTTTAAATCTATACTAATACTAGTGGTCCGAGTTCCGACCCGGCTTCGCCCGTGGTACCTACATGTTCTATCCTATCTCTCAAGTTGGATCAAACTGCACATGGTGTGCGAATTTTATTATAATAGGTTAAGTGGTTTAGGAGTCCATTGAGGACAAACATTGTGACATGAGATTTATATATATTAAGATTATACATAGAAACTACTACTTACTTATAATTCATCCATAGAGAACACTTACACATGAACGCGACACAATGGGAGACCCTAACAGACTTCGTAAAGTGGCTCGGCAGAGAGGGCAAGTGTGTGGTCGACGAAACTGAGAAGGGATGGTTCGTGGCGTACATCGATAGGGACCCGGCGACTATCGCCGCGCAAGAGGCGAAGGCGAAAAAGGAGAAGATGGATAAAGACGATCAGGTTCGTAAAATAAACGTCTGTAGTGGTGGGTTATATGGTGTGAAGTCCCATGTCCCCTAGTGGGGTAAGGGGCAGATGCATTATACATCTGTTTCACTGATCGATTTTCTTTAGGGACAAGTAGGTGATCAGCCTTCTGTGTCCTACCAGACCGAGACATTTTTTTTTCGGTTCTACGCTCACGCGTCAACCACTGTACCAAGGAGGCAATTTTAATGAAACATCGAAATAATCGGAAATTATTGAATAATGAAGATATCATATTCAGAACTTAAATATTGTGCAGGTTGATAAAAAAAAATATTTTGAATCGACTTTGTCTGGGACCATATTACGAGAAATTTAAGAGGACACTCTTATTTCCAGACAGTTTACGCCATGAATTGAACTGACTGGCAATGTCATATAATGAACACAACAACCAGGGATGTTTAAAAAATTAACATTTTTGATGAAAATTAAAAAAAATCATGAAATGTTTTTATTTTTTATTAAAGACCTTAAAATAAGCAACAATTCATCCATTTACAATATCACAAAATTCTCCATAGATTTTGAGATATTTGATGCAATACCAAATATCCCTAGACTTTGTGCTCTTTCTATGAAAATTGAAAACCCTTATTTATTACAATTAATTTAGAAAAAAATACATGTGGCACTCGGGGACTGCCGCGGTAAAGCTATTGCATGCTATGCCTTCAAGCCACACCTCCGCGCCCGTCGGAGTGGGGAGCGTGAGGTTTATTCGTTACGGAATTTCTGGATTCGATCCCCGCGCTCAAGGCCCGCGATAGAAGCTATGCAATAGCTTAAAAATAAAAATTACAACTTCTGTTTTCAGGAAAGAATGTTAGAATTTATACAAAAACAAGTGGAAAGAGGAAGGAAAGAGAGGGAAGATGAAGAGCCGAAATATACTGAGTTCAAGAGAGAGAGCAGTCAAGAGAGACTTACGCTTAATTTGAATTTGAAACGGAAGAACCAAGGTAATTGTTGAATTTGATATTTTTGGTTTAATGGCATTCAAATCTATACAAATCTATACAAATATTATAAAGAGGAAAGGTTTGTAATTATGTATGTATGTATGTATGGTTTTCACGCAAAAACTACTGGACTGATTTCAAAAATTCTTTCACCATTAGAAAGCTGCATCTTCACTGAGCAACATAGGCTATATTGCATTTTCAAAAAAAATTAGAGATCCTTACCAAAAATGCAATAATGTTAATTAAAATGCAAAATGCAATTATTATTTATTTATCTTTGCGTATACTTTCTACCTACCTCCTACTTCTAGTTTATTATTTATCCTTCTATCAGTTGGTTGCCTGGAAGAGATCACTGTTAAGTGATAAGGCCGCCTCCTGTGCTGTTTTTCCTTTAGAATAAGTTTTACCTCATTTGTTTCTTTCTTATTACAGAAAAGGCGGAATTACCAAAGTCAGCGTTACAAATGGCGAAAATAAAACCAGAAACGTCGAGTAAAAAGCAAAAGTCAGACAACAAGAGTAATGCGTTAGATGAAATTATGGAAATGACTGAACGACAGAGAGAGAAAGCTAATAGGTGAGAGAGATAGCTATATATGCTTATTTTTTTTTATAAAATGTCGAGTAATCCAATAAGATTTGAAGTGAAACTTCTTTAGGCGCGTTGAGAGTATAATTTCAAGGTCGCGTCATGGCAGTACCGTCATGGAGTAAGGCGACGATTTTGGCATCTTTGAATCTAGCCAAAGAAGTTTCACTTCTGACCCGTGTGCTCGGTACATACGCTCTTTTTTCTATAAAATGTCATGTTATCATATGTTGTGTTAATTTTAAGTTTTATGTCATTTATAATAATATATTTATTACTAGCTTTTCGCCCGCGTTTTCAGAGAAAAACCCGTTCCCGTAGGATTTCCGGGATAAAACCTATCCTATGTCCTTTCTCGGGTATCAAAATATATCTATACCAAATTTTATGCAAATCGGTTCAGTAGTTCAGGCGTGATTGAGTAACAGACAGACAGACAGAGTTACTTTCGCATTTATAATATTAGTATGGATTCTAATCCTGGCAGACAAATTCAAAAACCATTAAAATCTGTTCAAACGTTCTTGAGTTTTAAGTGATATAAATAACTTTCTTTCATATATTAGATTGTATATTTAATTAGGTACGTAATGAAATAAATTTAATGCCAAATAATACTTGTAATAATAAATATATTTTAATTAATAATATGTTTACATCTATAAATAAATATTTTTCACCATTCCAGAAAAGACTACTGGCTAACGGAAGGAATAATTGTTAAAATAATAACCAAATCGCTCGGGGACAAGTTCTACAAACGCAAGGCGGTCGTCGAACGGGTCATAGACAAATATGGCGCTCATGTCAAACTGACAGATGACAATGTCAAACTGAAGCTCGATCAGGTATTGTTGCCATACATTTTTTGTGAGCAGAAAAATCATAATTTTTTATATCCAATAACCAATTATTTTATCGTAATTTTAAAACTTTACATCAACTCCCCGAACTTTTGGGAGAATGAAATTTTCAAATAATGGCAACACAATGGTAACAGCTGTCCTAACGACAATGGCGGCTGTATTTTTTTCTATAAATTTTGCCGTAATAATTTTGTCATTAAAACATAAAAGAAATAACTTGCTTCCCTGTGGAATGTAATCCCCTGTGTTTTCTTATTTAAAATTGTACTGTTGTGACACAATTTAACTACGCAAGACGGCATTTTAAATATTTTTTGTGAAACAGTCAATCGCGGTCAATCAGTCGGTAGCTCACGACGTAATGGCGGCCGACTAGCTTACTACGGTGGCTTCACTTTGTTTGTTCGTAAAACGGCGTCCGTATTTTTTTATAGGTCACTTAGTAAAATAATGTTGCCATATTTAAAGTAATAGTGATGAATTCAGTTCTCATTCAATCAGATGAACGAACAATGAGTGTGAATAGTTAATCATTTCAAACTATAAAATAATATTATTTCTGTCTATCTGTCTACAATATATAAAGCTTATATCTTCTTAATATATATAAATCACGTGTCACAATGTTCGTCCTCAATGGACTCCTAAACCACTACAGGTAAATTAGCTTGGAGAAATTTTTGCGTTTGTAGTAGTGTATGGTCAGCAAATAAAATAAAACAACATTTTATTTTTAGTTTTTATTTTATACATATATATAAGGGATTTTAAATTAAACTATATGTGTTTCTCCTCTGAAAAAGAGGAGACT
>CAJQZN010021065.1:14182-26226 GCA_907164685.1 Colias eurytheme
CACACCACTACATATGCAAAAATTTCTCCAAGCTAATTTACCTGTAAACCGATTATAATAAAATTCGCACACCATGTGCAGTTCGATCCAACTTGAGAGATAGGATAGTTTAAACATGTAGGTACCACGGGCGAAGCCGGGGCGGACCGCTAGTAAGATATAAGTTATTTGTAGAATGTAATTACAATCAGTTTTTTTATTTATATGCACGGATTTTTATCGTCAATTTTTTCCAGAATCACGTGGAAACAGTGATACCGTCCCCGGGCCGAGCAGTTCGTTTCGTGAACGGAGCCTACAGAGGCCATATGGGAACTTTGCAACACGTAGACACTGAACACTTTTGCTGTCAAGTTGAAGTAAGTTATATTTTATAACTAGCTGTGCCCCGCGGTTTTACCTGCAGTGCTCCGCTACTGTTGGTCTTAGCTTGATGATATGTAGCCTGTAGCCTTCCTCGTAAATGGGCTATCTAACACCAAAGAAATTTTCAAATTGGACCTGAAATTAGCTCGGTCAAACAAACAAACTCTTCCGCATATTATTAGTTATGTATTAGTATAAATAGATACCAGAAGACTTAACAATCTTCCTTATGCCTTAACAAGGTAAAAAATAGCCGAATTTGTCGAGCCGTTTTCGAGTTTTACGCTTAGCAACATAACGTATTTGGAGATTCATATAATATACTTACTATTTAGTATAGACTGAACTTTTCAGATAAAGTAGCAATTCACTTACTCACTCTAACTAACTAACTCACTCACAGAGCCACATTTTTTAAAGAACTTCCAAAGCAAAAAAAATTGCTATCAAAAATTAAATAACATAACAAAAGTTAGATTGTTAAATTTTTTTTTTTCGATAAATAATTTTCCTAAGTATATATTTCTATAATAAATATTATATGTTTTATTCCAGGTTACGGAGGGACCTCTAAAAGGAAGACTAGTGAAAAATGTACAATATGAAGATATAAGCAAAATAGCGTGATATTGATTTTATATAAATAAATTATTTTTTAAATATCTCTGTTTTATTTTGTTTCGCACTAGATTTATACGCATTTTATGCGTTTGAGGTCGATCGCATACAAAAATAAAAAAAAATTAAAAGTATAAATTGTTCATAATAATCTGCTCTCTTAAAAAGAAAGAAAAAATATGGTCAATTTCACTATTTCGTAAGAAGCAATGCGAAAAAACATGTAGGTACCACGTACAATAATATAAAATTAGAGCTAATACAATAAAAAATATCTCTGCATCAGTTTTTTGCATAAACACTTAAAGCGCGTACACGGTGAAGATACTATAATATTTTATCATAAGGTATCCGGTATCAGCGTTCTGACCATCATTTTTCTTTTTGTCATTGCGTACTAAGACCACTGTAGAACCGCCATCCTGTTACAAATGACCCACAAAATTTCGGGTCATTTGTAATAGGATGGCGGATACCTTAAGATACTGTAATATAAAATATAACAGTATCTTAAGATAAAATATTATAGTATCTTCACCGTGTGTGACGCGCTTAAAAAAGTAAAAAAAAACGCTACTACCACAGACTAGAAATAATATACTACGTAGGTAATCTAGGTATACAACTACTACTCAGTACATATTAACTCAATGTATTAAGCTGAGAATTTAATTTTCCAAACGTCCACAAAAAGACGGTTGCGATAGTTGCTATTACTGTATTATTAAACACGAACCTGATCTAACCCATTGAGAATATTTATTTGTTACATTGATTGGTTTTAATTTATAAGTAGGCTGAATACATATCTACAAAGTGTATGACTCACTAGCCACCCCGCGCCGCCGCGCTTGTCGCACAGATTTTGTTCGTGGTGTCCTCCATACTAATATTATAAATGCGAAAGTAACTCTGTCTGTCTGTTACTCAATGACGCCTTAACTACTGAACCAATTTGCATGAAATTTGGTATAGAGATATTTTGATACCCGAGAAAGGAAAGGATAGGTTTTATCCCGGAAATCCCACGGGAACGGGAACTATGCGGGTTTTTCTTTGACTGCGCGGGCGAAGCGCGGGTGGAAAGCTAATATTAATATAATTATGTATGTTGTATGAGAAGCGTTCTATCATATTGGTCTTTTTTGTTAAGGTTTAAGCGGTAGCAAAAATTATCAGTTTATACGTACGTAGAGATAAACGATACTATAAATACGTAGGTACTTACATTATATTTGGCGAGTGAACAATATAATTTTTAAAGACTAAATTGGCGATTTGTGCTGAACAATTATATACGTATAACACTTGTACATCTATAAATCTTTGTACCACATTTCTTGCAAATAAATAATTTGAATTTTTGATGGGCGTCGCTGATCTTACCATCGTAGGTGATGCGTCTTTTTTGTAGTCTCTCTCAGACTTTAAAATTTTACTCTGTAAGGCGATTGTGAATCTTGCCACATAAGTTCTGACTTCTGACACGTGTGCTCGGCACACCGCACACACGCTCTTTTTCATTTGAAAATTTATGCTGCGCTATTGCGCATAACAATTAAGTTCCTATTTTACCCTCTTTTCTGTTCGGTCGGTTCACTAACTTTTTGGTTACAAAAATATTCGCGTAAGTATGTACTTTTTAAAATGTAAAATTTTGGGAAGAATTCATTCATCTTATTTGTAGAAGGGAAAATTTGGTGCAGAAATAAAACACAAAATTAATCAATAAACATATATTTTGCATTCGATTGTACAATATAATTCATAAATACAATGTTACAAATATTCAAATAACGCGCAATATACGTAATAAATGGACTTATTGAAAGGTTAGACGGTAATAAGGCACCATACGGAAGGACAATATATTTTATATATTATTATACAAAATCGATAAATATTCATAAAAATTTATTCTAGCATACGACTAGGATAAAACAATTGATTGAATTATAAAAAAATAATTGTGATGTTCATGATAATTACGGATTTAAAATGGACGTCGTCTATTTAAAATAAGTACCATATTTGCTTACTCACTAATAGCGCCAACTGACGGTTAATTGCAAAAACAAAATTTGGAAGCTACGTGACGTCAGCGAGCGCTAAAAACTACTACGTATAATAATTAAATCGCAAATGCCTTTAAATACTTCGAAAACTAAACCTAGCTTATATTTTCAACAAATGTAACTTTACATTAAGCATTCACTGCGAATTTGTCATATTGCAAGGCAGTGTTGCCCTCTACTGATAGTAGAACAAAATTGAACCACAAAAACAAAATTGTAATTAAAAAAAAACTGACACATCCATAGAAAAAAAAAAATAAAAAAAAAATTGACAGTGACATTAGTTTTTTTAATGTGTAGATAAAAAATATGTTGATGACTTATATGGTGAGTATTAAAAATGATAAATTGATTTTTATTATTATATTTATCTTTATCTAGAGGTATGTAAGTTATAAAACATAAAACACTCAAAAATAAATAATAACACGCATACTTTGTTCAAACGTAGGAACTTAGCAATTTTATTTTTGTGGTACAACATTTTAATGGTGGTAAAAAATGGCGCCAAACTTTTTAAAACATTTTAATGAAATTTAAAATTGAAATTATTTCCAGAAGGTATTAATAGGTAGTTAAAATTATGTATTTTTAATACATTTGATCAATATTTTATACTTTTACTTAATTAATTTCACTTTTAAACTTACTCTTAACTTTCAACAATAATTTTGTACTTTCAACTACATAACGATTTTAAATTTACTTTTTTCACAAACTACAAAAACATACTTTGGCGCCGATACAGATAAAAAATAAAATGGCGGCCGTAAACAACACAGATAAAAATAATTAAGTAACAAGTGTGATTATAAAACATTATTATTTATTATTAAGAGTAAAATTGTAAAAAAAAACTTTAAAATTAATATTCATTAACAACTGCTTTTCGCTTCACGCCATTATTCTACCTATATTTTTTTTATTTTGGTAGATTTGTGCTACTTTTTTAGTAGTTTTTCTTCTTCCGGACTCTTCGCTTCTGCTTCGGCGTTCTTGAACGTAGAATTCGTGAGAAGACTTGATGGTTGAGGGACAAACTGAAAATACAAAGATTATTATCACTACATAGTATAAAACAAAGTCGCTTTCTCTGTCCCTATGTCCCTATGTATGCTTAAATCTTTAAAACTACGCAACGGATTTTGATGCGGTTTTTTTAAATAGATAGAGTGATTCAAGAGGAAGGTTTAAGTATATAATTTATTGGGTTTTAGACAAAGCGGGCGAAGCCGCGGGCGGTAAGCTAGTAATAATATATACAGGGTGTCCCACTATTGGTATACTAAGCGCGAAGGAACTTGTAGTTTTGCATACACTGATCACGTAAAAAATACTTAAAAAAAAATTACGTCCAAAATTTTTTGCCAAATTTTTCCTGAAAATCCATGTTTTCTTCTCTAGCTTCGCGCAGCCGGCATATACCGCTTCTCTTATATGAGCATTTTATCTATGAAAACATAATCTTAAACGATAGCTCACGTGCTGGTGGCAAAGTTGGGCGGCTCGCTTGTTATGGGTGTACACATAGAGTTTTAAGAATTCATCTATTTGAAAAAAAAATGAATCTGGAATTTTTTAATTATTTTTTACGTACTCAGCGTATGCAAAACTATAACCTCCTTTGAGCTTAGTATACCAACAGTGGGACACCCTGTATAAATCTCGTGTCACAATGTTTGTCCTCAATGGACTCCTAAACCACTTAACCGATTATAATAAAATTCGCACACCATGTGTAGTTCGATCCAACTTGAGAGATAGGATAGTTTAAACATGTAGATACCACGGGTGAAGCCGGGGCGGACCGCTAGTGTATTATATATTACTCTATTTTCCTTTGGAAAATCTCATTCGAGTCGGTGTAGCCATTCCACTGTGACTGAACGAAAGTAAGATTTTTTTTTATCTTCGAATTTCCTTAAAAACGTACACAAATAATATCAATAAATAATACATTTTCAAAACTCAGTGCGATTTATTTAAATTAAAAATTAGTGCTTTAAAAATATATTAAATTTTGTCCGACCCATATACCAACCTGGCGTCTTAATATCTAGTTTTAGGAACATCCAATGTCTAGCGGCGTGAAAATATAAATTTTATTCATTTAAAGTTGCCAATATTAAAAAAAATAAAATAAATAATGTTGCCATATAATATATATATTGTAACAATCAGGAATGTTAGTCTATTTCAAATCTATACTAATATTTCAAAGCTGATTTTATTTGTTTGAACGCGCTAATCTCAGGAACTAATTGGTCGGATTTGAAAAATTCTTTCGGTGTTAGATAGCCCATTTATCGAGGAAGGCTATAGGCTATATATCATCACGCTAAGACCAACGGGAACGGAGTAATGCGGGTGAAACCGCGGGGCACAGCTAGTTTTTTATATAAGATCTAGTATAACATAAAATTATTGTTATAATAAGCATTATGATCTCATTTCAAATAAATAATACGAGTTATTTATTTTTTGTATTTTAAGACTACAAAAACCAATTCCTTTTTTTACTCTTTTTTAATAACAAAACTAGTATTGAAACAGACATTGCCACAGACTATAAAATCGCTGAAAAAAACAAAAAATAAATAAATAAATCCTTACCTGCTTGGACGGTGTTGTCTTTTCATTTTCAACGATATCATCCAAACGGTCTCCTTCACGCAAAAGCTGTAACAAATACGTAAAAAATATTATAAAAAGTTTTTTTTGAACATTTATACGAAATTTATATTCTTTCTTTATTTTGAATCAAACTTTTCGATAACAATAATTTACATAAACTTTTCTATGCCAATAATTTTAATTGAACAGCCCATAAAAGAATATCGGACATGATTTTTTTTCAAATTACATTGTAATAATTTTTATTTAGAAAATAAATAAAATGAATTTGGAATCTCATGCCTATTTTATTATTTTTTTAAGAGCAGAAAACCATTTGTGGTTTAAAACTATAAGTATATAAAATGTAAAACTTCTTTAGGCGCGATGTGATTAAAATTTCAAGGTCGCGTCATGGCAATACCGTATCATAGAGTAAGACAATTTTGGTATCTTTAAGTCTTGCCCACTTGCCAAAGAAGTTTCACTTCTGACAGGTGTACTCAGCACACACTTTATATTTTTAAAAGCAAGTGATTTTAAAAATAAAAATATATTATTTATTTGTTTGTCTCACCTTATCAACCTCCGGCTCAATTTGTTCGTTAGTACCGCCCTTGTTCAAAACTCCCTTCTCCATGAGAGTCGCGCGTTTTGCAGCTAAGTACATTGATCTGTGAATAAATTATAGATAATTATTAAATAAGGGGACGTCCATACATTACGAAGAATATATGATAATAGATATCGTTATTAGACATCACTACATAGTATAAAACAAAGTCGTTTTCTCAGTCCCTATGTCCCTTTGTATGCTTAAATCTTTAAAACTACGCAACGGATTTTGATGCGGTTTTTTTTAATAGATAGAGTGATTCAAGAGGAAGGTTTTAGTATATATAATTTATTATGTTTTAGACAAAGCGGGCGAAGCCGCGGGCGGAAAGCTAGTAAATGATATAATATAGGAAAATACAATCTATACTAATATTACAAAGCTGAAGAGTTTGTTTGTTTGAATGCGCTAATCTCAGGAACTGGTCCGATTTGAAAAATTCTTTCGGTGTTAGATAGCCCATTTATCGAGGAAGGCTATAGGCTATATATCATCACGCTAAGACCAACAGGAGCGGAGCAATGTGGGTGAAACCGCGGAGCACAGTTAGTATAAATATAATTACATTATCTTAAACATTATTTTGTGTACTTAGCTAAAATAATAATAATAATAAAGCCCTTTATTCTATTTTGTGTAGCTATCAGTTATTTTTTTTATGTTCTTAAATCATAACCGTTTTTAAAATTCAAATGCATGTGGTGTTAGCCTATAATTATTAATTGTTGCACTTGATATGTCCAATTGTATTTTCCTTGTATGTCTATAATTAGTGTTAACAATTGTTAGCTATCCTTTGTAAAATAAATAAATAAATTACTAACCTCTTAATAGTAAGATAGTACAATTCGGCAATCGCTTTCACAGAATAATCTGGAACAAAGGTGTGACGTAGCATGGAGTCCATGTTCAAGTTCTGGAGGGAACCGAGCGTGGATGGTGCTGGGGATTCCGCTGGAAATGGAAATGCCGGAAATTAGTGGAGGAAATAGTGGAAATTTTCAAATCCATACTAATATTATAAATGCGAAAGTAACTCTGTCTGTCTGTCTGTTACTCAATCACGCCTAAACTACTGAACCAATTTTCATGAAGTTTGGTATGGAGATATTTTGATACTCGAGAAAGGACATAGGCTATTTTTTATCCCGGGAAAATGACGCAATCCCGGAAATCCCACGGGAACGGGAACTATGCGGGTTTTTCTTTGACTGCGCGGGCGAAGCCGCCCAAACCTAGTTAATAATAAATACAAAATGTAAAGTGGATCCAGTCGAATGTGGTGGATATAATTATTGTAGCGGAAATTTTAATGGAAAATTTTTGGGGTTCTGGTGGTAATTATAATCTATAACAATGGCATTGTTGGTAATAAAGAGAGTAAAGAGGTTTTTTTAGGAAATTATAAGCTGGCGGAAATTTTGAGATCCTAACTTTGGGAAACTGTAAAATGTAATGGAAAATCAATAAAAATATTTTTTTTTTCTCGTAATTTCAATTTTGAGGCAACTACACACAACCACTCGATACGTGTAGTCCCCCCAGGGGGGGTCCACACTCACCGAGCCCCACGTTCTGCGTGAGCGCCTGCACGCCGAAGTACGTGAAGGGCCCCGCCTCGAACACGAGGTTCTCGCGGCCCACTGTCACTTCTACTCGGCCCTCCAGGATTAGCACGAAGTAGTCCGCCTATAGGACAAAAAACAATTTATATATACAAAACTAAATATCGGATAGGTTTTATCCCGGAAATCCCACGGGGACGGGAACTATGCGGGTTTTTTTTTGGAAAACGCGGTCGGAAAGTTAGTTTCTGTCTAATCATCAATCATCACCATAAGGAACCCTCCCCCTCGCTTCACACATCATGCAGCACACATAGCTTCCATTCAGCCTAGCCATTGAGTTACATGTACTACGTACTAGAGAGGACATCGGTACAACACTATTTTTAGCACGAGTTAAAGTCAATCGTCTCAAACTCAATTTTTTTTGTTACATTGATTGGTTTTAATTTATAAATAATAAGAGGCAGAATATCTACAAAGTGTACGACCCACTAGCCGCCCCGCGCTTATCGCACAGATTTTGTTCGTGGTGCCCTCTCTAGTAATAACTAATAATACCTCAATGCACCTAGCCCATTGCCTTATCACCCACACTCATTACTATGTATCCGCCCCTAACTTACTAATCACGATAATTTCCACTTACCCACTGTTCATCTGCTCTTTCGTCACCATACTACTTTCGTCCCACACATCACTTCCCCACCCATTATCACATCACAAACTCATCACCCAACATCATCACCACCCCTCACTCTCTTCACCACTGTCACATTCATCATCATCATCATCACCATTACCATGTTATTTCTTTCTCTCCATCTCTCTCATCACCCCTCCCCCACCTCCCCACTCATCATCATCACCCCCACTCACCGGTTTCCCCTCCAGATAGACGAATCTCTTCGGGTCGTTCTTCTCTTCATCACCGCGGAGACGAATGTGCTGGATGACATCTTGTTTCAACAGTCTGCGTAATACTGTCTCGGATATCATGTCCGCTCTGAAGGGGTCGACGCCTGGAGGAAATAAATAAATAAATATTTCGGGACAATTTTCATACACGGCAAACGATCTGATCCCATACTAAGCTTTCGCTTGTGTTATGGAAACCAGATGGCTGATAAACATACATATATAATTTTAAATAAATACTTATATAGATAATTAACACCCAGACACAGAGCAAACATCTATGTTCATCACACAAATATTTGCCCCGGGTGGGAATCGAACCCACAACCAGTGGCTTGGAAGGCAGTGTCGCTACCAACCAAGCCAACCGGTAAGTCGTAAATATATGAATATGTACAATAAGAAAATACTGAAAAAATATAGAAATATATCCCTCGGAAGATGCTATGCCTGTATAAAATTGCAAGGACAGTAATTTATGAACACTCGGGTACAAAATCTACAATCTATAATTCTAAAACTGATCAATTCTAACACTCCCTTATAAAATACTGATAACTTCATAAAATTTATCAGCAAACACCGACAACATCCATAACTTCCGCAGCAAATATTAATAAAAGTATTTCATCCCATCACATTCAGCAAACACTGATATTAAAACTCTCTCAGCAATTACTGATAACTTCTAAATCCTACTATATAAAACCAGATACCTACTGCTATAAAATGTTTCTCAGCATATATACTGATAAATTACACACAAAGTACTGGTAAAATCCGACATAAAATATACTAAAATTATGCATTACAAAATGTCTCAGCAATTACTGACTTGTGCTCAAGAACTGGAACGTGGCCAGCACGAGCTGAGGAGACACGTGCACACGCTGGTGCTGGTGGCCAGCAAATGCTGCGATATCGTGGAGCTTGTTCAGCGGTCTGGCTAGACGCTTTTTGGTGCGGTTGTCCGCTGGAAGAGAGATGTTAAAAATGGTAAATCTGGTAATGGTGGTTTAAAGATGTATTTTATAAAATTTTGTTACTATTTTTTTTAAGTGTTACTGTGTTTAAGTATTATTGTTTTATTAATTTTAATTATTTTTATTTTTAGGAAATTGGCAAGTTTTCCCCGGGTGGGAATCGAACCCACGACCTCTGGCTTGGAAGGCAGGGCCACTACCAACCAAGCCAACCGGTCAGTTTCAGGTCAGTATGAGCTATTCCTAAATATACTTACATATAACATCACTTTCATCAACAATCTCCGCTTGTATCATCTCCTCGATGACGTCCTCTAACGTCACCAAGCCAACCGTTTCATATACTGGATCCCCATCACCTTCCTCAATACGTTGTACGAACGCCATGTGACCCTTGTGTCCTGGAAATCGTTTTTTACTTATTAAATAAAAAACCAGCCAAGTGCGAGTCGGACTCACGCGTACTATGAGGGGGAGGTCCCCATGGACAGTAAAATTTTTCAGAAATGATGTATTTTCATTATGGCTCAACAAATAAATAAGGTTGAGTAATGGAGTAAGGATTGGTGAACATTTCTCAAATTATTTTCCAACGAAGCAGTTATACAACAACTAATTTTCGAGTAGTGTCACTATTTTTTATGTCTTTTAAATATTGTGAAACAATAAAACATAATTCATAAGTTGCTGTTGTCAATTGTCACCTATACCAATATTATAACGAAGTTACTCAGTCTCTATGTACATACCACTTTATATTTAAACTAGCTGTGCCCCGCGGTTTTACCCGCAATGCTCCGCTCCTATTGGTTTTAGCGTGGATATACAGCCTATAACCTTCCTCGATAAATGGGCTTTCTAACACCGAAAGAATTTTTCAAAAGCGAACCAGTAGTTCCTGAGATTAGTGCGTTCAAACAAACAAACTCTTCAGCTTTATAATATTAGTATAGATTTTAATAGCTGTCCCCTTTTTGACCAATTTTGCTATATATATACATATAGACTGGAGAAGACCATCAATTTTATCCCAAAAACTACACTCCAAGATAAGATAGGAAATAGAAGACGAAAATTGTTCCAGTAACAGTTTTAATCCTATACCGTAAAAAACTCGAGTAAAACCACATGCAAAACCATAAGTATAATTATAGTGCACTATAAAATAAACCAGACACTTCATGGTCTATTGTTAAGAATACATTGTTTAACTCATAAATTGAACACGCGAGCTGAAAAATGGACGTCATACCCATCATGCCTCATTCTTAATATTTCTGGCAAATGTTCAGATGTTTAGTGAAAGTGTAACTATATATATCTGGCTGACACAACGCTGTCTGCTCAAAAGGAATACTTTTAGAATTTTTGCAATGTCTGGTGAAATAATAATTCTTAGGGTCGATTTTTCAATACTTGGATAAAACTTATCCGTCCAATAAAGTATTACACGATAATATTAAAATGTCACGTAAACTGGCAAATACGGACAATTAGAATACGTTTTTAAAATGGCAGTTATATACATTATTCAGCGAATAAGTTTTATCCAAGCATTGGAACAATCGGCCCTTAATGTTCGGCTCCTATTGATTATAGCGTCATGTTAGATAGCCTCTAATCCTTCTTGTATAAGACCATTCAAAACAGAATTTTCAATTCGAACCAATATGCACTGAGATTGGTTTGTGCAAAAAATCTCTTCAGTCTTATAATTTTAGTATTGGTACACTTTTTTTGGACTTGAGACTACGGCAAAGCCGGTTTAGTACTAAAAGGTTGAAATCGTCATGGTTCTTTTATTATGAATAATTGTTAAAATGGGTGTAATAGGAGCGATCGAAGAACAACCTAGAAACTATGGAAAACGGTATATTTTAAAATGAAAATACCGTCAATAATTGAAATTTTATAATCACAACATGCCGTAGCGTTTAATTAATGTGTCACAAGCTTAGCGATAGATTTATTTAATAAACCTCAAGATAATAAGGAATTAAGATAATTGGCACTTGAATCACGGCTCGAAGCTGATTATCAGATATAAAAAGAATATACAAATCTAACAAAGCATTCGCTCTGTTAACACTAATCTTAATTCCAAATCTATACTAATACTAATAGATTTAAAACTGAAGAGTTTATTTGTTTGAATGCGCTAATCTCAGGAACCACGCGTCCAATTTGAAAAAAAAAATTCAATGTTAGATACTTAGTCCATTTATCTAGGAAGGTTATAGGTTTAAATTTATAAAGAATAGAAAAAATTCGATCACGAGGCGGGACTCGA
>CAJQZN010021066.1:3108-13836 GCA_907164685.1 Colias eurytheme
AGGAGTATGCAAACTAACATTGTGACACGAGAATTTTATATATAAGATTATATTGTTGTATATGTGTTTTTTTTTTGACATAAAATATTTTTCAGTAGCGGTCTGAATTAAATTATTGACATATTTAATTCAAAAGTAAACCAATTAATAAAAGTTTCAAACACATAATAATTTATATAATAAAACGACATCCTAACATAATACAATAGACGTATAACCTTTAAATCTTTCTTGACGTTTTTATAAGAGCTACAGTTTCACCCTTGTTACTTAGACTGAATTACGAATTATGCTAGTACAGTTAGAAAAACAATGGTTACTTTATTTTTATATGAAATTTAAGGTGCATTCTGTTTAAGTAATAATTTTTATAGTATAATATTAAATTGTATAGACTTATGAATCGTGTAATTTAATGCGTAAATTGAGTTATAAGAAAAATATCAATTCGTTTGACACAAACGGGAGGGAAGGAGAGGGTGTTTAAATATGTTGCATGCCCATTAGAATAAAATATAAAATCTCCTTTGGTACCTACTCAAAAATAAATTTGCAAATGAAAAGTAGGTATGTAATTAAATATAAAATGCTGCTGAAATAATATTTGCAAGATATTTTAGTTGCTTTACAGGTATTATCCGAATTTCTAACAAACTAGCTTGTAGGGTCGATCGAGCAATTGGACTCCACTTCCACTTTTTCTTCAGAACTCTATGCCTCTCATATAAATTTCTTAAATAATAACAGAAATACATTTTGTTTACCTCCCGTACATGTTCATCTCGGACCGTAACTAGCGTTTTTCACACAAGTTTTATGCGCTATTATTCGTTAGGAGATATAAAAGTAATCCCGGTCGGTTTATGACCGGCCACCGGACAAAATAAACCGTGTTGCAACCCCTTTATATTCTGTTCGACACTAAAATCACAGCTTATGTATTGTTTATTTACGCATTGCTTAGTGCTCGTTTCGCACTTGACGTATATGGAGGACGGTGTCAGGTTTTAGTGTGCTGTGAACATTTTTATAAGGATTGTATGAGCCAATTTTCTTATACAGACTGACCAGTAATATTTCAGTAAGACATGTTTACTTATATTAAATGTAATCATAATAGTAGTAAGACTTGGAAACTGCTTTTTATTTGGAGTTGAGCTCGATGTTGCTGAGCTGGATTCTATTGCAGCCTTGAGAGGTACTGCAGATTTTATTTGGTTTCCGAATCCACATTTTTCGATCTGTATTTCACTTGATGTACTAGTTTCTCTGACGAAAGGTGGGATTCAAACCTACACTTATTTTTTTATTTAATATCCTATCGAATAAAATACCTACATATAGAAAATATTGTATTTTCCAGCTGTATGTATTGCCCAGGCTCGCAAAAGTAGACAATATTAAACATTCACACACATCGTATAAGTTTACTAGTAGAACGTAACTCACGGCAATCCAAAAGCCATTTTCTGTCATAAATAAAACAGCTCTCGAGCGCCCCATACCTTTCAATTTCTACATAGTCGCTATATTCCCAGTTCAATACTAAACAACTGTCATTTTATTTTATCACCAGGCTTTCGTAAACTCACTTGCTTGTGATAAATTTTAATGTTGCCCGAAATATTGTCGTGTGTTACTTGGTAGGGGTAAACGGGAATTGAGTCGCAAACCTTATTTGTGTACGCCTGAAAGTAATAGATATAATTACGGAGGGTACCTATCTTATGAGTTGAGTTTATTCACTGATCGTTTTTACCACAATAATTGAGTTGTAGAATAATTGCCGAAAGAGCGTTCATCGTCTACATCGTTGTATCTTTATAAAAGGTATACCTAGGTGCTTCAAAATATTCCAATTTCATAACAGTTTATTACTTATTTCGTTTTGTACTATTACGGTTTTATAATATACTAGGTACTATATTGTATTAAATTATCTATCACAACACACATGCGTGATTTACAACATTAGTAATTGGTATTAATATTTCGAGAGCTTTTTCTAATTCAATATACTCGCTTCTATAAAAATACCTTAGTCACCGTGCTCTTAAACTAAATATCGGTAACAAATGTATCCACCCCATGCTTTGGGAGCTGGAGATCTAAACTTCGTACCGTTAAAAAGTTTATACCGTACGGAAATAAAAACAAAATGTCTTCTATGTACAAATTGTTAACCATACTTTTTTAACTACCAGAACCAAAACCTCGGGGATCGTATAAAATTATGCAAGCCGCTCTTTGTTAAGGGTAACCCATTGTAAAAGTGTCTTTTAACAAACTGTTAAAACTTTTAAACTCCGTCCTGTTTCAAATCTCGGATCGCTCTCTGGAGATTTTCCTTAAAAAAATTAAGGCACACAACGTCAAAGAATAAGAAAATGTTCCCTTTATAAGAGTACGTAAACATTTTAGATACGCTTTGAACTAAATAATAAAGGACATTTATTTGCAAATACAAATCCTGCTCTTTGTTAAGCGGAAATAATAATATAACACAATAAACGATAACAGCTGTAACTGAATATCTAGGTATACTAATATTATAAAGCTGAAGAGTTTGTTTGTTTGAACGCGCTAATCTCGGGAACTACTGGTCCGGTTTGAAAAATTATTTCGGTGTTAGATAGCTCATTTATCGAGGAAGGCTATACGCTATATTATATCATCACGCTATGACCAACAAGAGTGGAGCCACGGGGGTGAAACCGCGCGGAGCAGCTAGTATGACATATAATACCTACACGGATAGTCAAATGCTACGATACCAAAGTGAATAATAAAAAAATTTTAAACAAAGAAAGTAGTTAGTGTGAATTATATTTTAACAATTAATGAAACTCAAACTAAACTCAATAAGTAGACAAGTCAGTCCCAACTTAAAAAAAATCAAATCATAACTATAGCCTTACTACATTTAAAAACTATCATTTAGTACATATCATTATCATTAGTACATTAGTAAAACAACCAACCTGCATCCCATTTAAAACATTGCCTAATGAAGTACGATACCTGTGCTAATAAATAATTAATCCACAACCGCCAAAATTTGTTTAACAATGACAGTTTAATGAGATGTCGTAGTCGAAATTGCGTGGCTTAATTCATGTTGAATTCATTAAGTTTGAAAAGGTGTCGTAACTAGGTGTCTTAATAATATAATCCTTACAGGATTGGCCAATTAAAATGTTGCCAACGACTTTTTAAATATTCACCGCGGTAAGGGTTAAGGAGGCCTAAAAATTTCCCCAATTCTGCTCCTCACGGGAGCTTTATGCGGAAATAATGACATTTAGGCGTCAATCAAAAAGTTTGCTGAAAGTTTTACGGCGAAAAAGGCTTAGGTTGTCGATAAATTAAATTCGGTCTTTTGGGGTGCTGGGAATTTTCGGTGATTTAACGCTACATTGAGTAAATTCTTGTTTTAAAATTAAAACGCTTAAAAATAAAGTAATTGTATGAGTAAAATTGGTATACCTAGCTAACCCTTTAAAATTACTTCAAAGATATTGTGTAGGTACATTAAAATCCAGTCACTCAGCGTCCTCATCCGTAACATTTTTATACGATTTGAAGTTCCTCATAGAGGAGAAAGTAATACTAAGTATGATATGAAAATCTATGGTATTTTATTTTATATCGCAGACATACCGATAACCAACCATTCCAGAACAGAAAATGTATAGGAGTAGCCTGAACATAAGAATTAAGTACCTATACCCTAAGTATTTGTTGTAACAGTAAATGACGAATTATTGATATTTATGTAAATATACAGATAATTCACGATTATAAATAAATTGGCAAAACAGCATGAAAATGGAGTAAAAGGTAGGTACTTTAACTTATCTTGAAAATATTGTGTTACTATATTCTTAAGTATTTTAAGAATGAAGAAAAGTACGGCTTTTGCAAATGACCTGCATGGTAAAATGGGATGATAAATTGACAATTATTACATTTAGGTCCAACCAGGGGCGTAGCTACCGCCGTATCAGCCGTATCAATTATTATACGGGGCCCCCGCGCTAAGGGGGCCCCCAACGTGCGTAAACAAAAATAACTAAAACCTTCCCAATTTTTTTTTTTCAGTAATGACAAAAGTAAAAAAAAAACAGTTTTCTGGTCTCCTGTGTGTATATTTAATTTTAATTGTTTGTAAAAACTTTGGAATAAGGGACAGATAGATAATTATGATGAATAAATATTTATTTTAATTTTATGCAAACATTTTTAATTCTTCCTAAGGGCCCCCAAACAAATTTTTATACGGGGCCCCGCCAAGGCACGCTATGCTTCTGGGTCCAACACAATATCATACGACATAAATGAGAAAAAAACATACCAATACGACTCCACATCTTTGTTGAAATAGTCTAGGGAGCGACGTGGACAGACGGACTGGCAACTTGTAATATTTTCATTAAATTTCCCATTTCCCCGCTCTACGTGCTTCGGATAGTCTCATCTTCCAAGATAATGCCAGATGTATACAAATGTGTTTCAAAAATATATGCAGCCGCTGCCTACACATTGTAGTATGTATATTATCTTATCATTTTCTTTTGGTGCTTGTAAAATATAAAATGTGTAATGTTTTTGACTTTGTGCTATGGCATAGCAAAAATAAATAATTGTACCATGTAGTTGTGCAAAAATAGTAATTGTATAGGTTTAAATTGAGTTCCTGCCGTTTATATAATTTACCTAATGTGCAATGTGCTATTAGAAACTTTTTGTGGTCAATTTGTGGCAAGTTTCTTCTCTTCTTCTGTTTAAAATCTCCTAGACTATATTGTTTGTATTATATTATTTAATATTGGCGATAATTAGGCTTCAATACTTTGAAGTAGGTAGGTACTTAATTGAAGGCTGATTTCTAACATAGTTAGGTATTTTACCTACGTGTAGCTTATGGTGCCTAAATAACTGATCTTGAGTTGACAAGACGAGCGAAAATTGATAAAAATACATAAAGGAGAAAAGTTATGATACTGAGTTTAATATAAATTTTAATGATTTGTACACCAATGTTCAGTTTATTTTTTGTTATAAAATATGCCGAAAAACCCACGCAGTTTCACCTGTGGACGAAACCACGAAAAAAGATATCTAAACCTCGTGTAGTGTTGGTTCATAAGCTACATCACATCGAAGTATTATCACAATCCGTTCAGTTGTTTTCCCATGAAAGAATGTCCATCGTTAAAATGGCTACAACAACCTATGGCTAATTTTAAACACAGTCAACAAGCCTCGGTGGCGCAGTAGGCAGCGCGTAAGTCTCATAATCTTAAGGTCGTGAGTTCGAGCCTCACCCGGGGCATATCTTTTGTTTTTTTTTTCATAGAAGCTACACATAATGCATTTATACAAATTATTACATTATTAAATTATTATTCAATGAAATTTATGTTTTCAAAATTTTAATTCTATGTTGCTAGTTGCTACGTACATTTTTTTAACTTGTTAAATGGTGACTACTGGCGCCATCTATTGTAAGAACAAGCAATTAATTTTATATGATAAACGCCATCTAGTGACAAAAAGTTAACTAAGTTTACTTTAGCACTAATAGTTAATACCAGTTACTCGCCATTAAGGTATTTTGTTTGTGTAGTTAAAAAAATCCTATATTATAAAAAACCACATTTAGCTTACATACTACGTAATATTTACTACGCTTATTAATTTTTTAGAAAAATATTACATTGTCTTAATTTAATACAGCGCCATCTATTAATTTATATTAGAACTACGATCTGAGCACTAAACTAGCAAATCCTTAACTAGAACTTGTTCACGGAAACAACAATAGATGGCGCTTAAAACAATATACAAAAATTATCCACTAAATATTTATTTTTATTTCTTTGCCCATATACATTCAAGATAATATTATTTATCACTTAAATGCTTATATTATAAAGTGAAGCAGGTAAGCGAAGGAAATTTAATAGCTCATTGTTTTGAATTCCATCACGAACGATTGGTCGCTGAATTTTACATTCATTGAATTGTATTCCTTACTTGATTTCAAAAAAGGGCACACTCCCTTTTTAATATAATAAGCTATCTGCGGTTAGTATTGCTAGTTAGATTAGATATACTTAAGATAAAGTAACTAGTAGGTATCTCATTCACTTAATTATAATAACAGCTGTTACAAAATGGAAATGGTACTTACTAGGTAGAATCTAAAGAAGGTAAGATTTTAGATGAGCAACTATGGAGCTTGCCGCGGTTTTTCTCCATAGATAGGTACTGCTTTCCGAATCGGTGGTAAATGAAAAAAAAATTAGGTAGATATGTTATGACGATTTAAAAGTGCTTCTAGAAGAAGTCTAATTGAATAAATTCATATAAATTGAGTTTCAGTTGAGTTTGAGTAAAAGGTTTTAAAAGTAATTAACCCGCCATTGGTGACCTCATATGTCTGTGAGACCGGGCAGTTAAAGAAACCCAAATATTTTTGTCACCGTTTATCGAATTGCACTGTGGTTTCGAGTAGCTGCCTAATTTCGCGCCCCCTACCCTACCCCTACCCCACGACAGCGACGCGGGCGCACGTTACTGAGTTTTGGCCCCAACCCGGTGCGTGAGACCGGCGTCACCAACTAAGTAAGTCAGATGGTTATTGTGTATTTTTTTTATTTTACTTATTTTGATAAAGCTGTTGTTGTAATTTATAGTTTAATCATATAATTCTATTATTAGTAAGCGTTTTGCTAGATTTGATCGATATTTTACAAGAAATTCCGTGTTTTTTTGTTCAAATTGTGAACACTGTTTCAGCATGTCTTACGAAAGTAATCAGTGTCGTCTCGAGGCTCTTTTGCAAGAAGCAGTATCTGATGAGGACAGATTACAAACGTCATCGGAAAGTGAATCTGGAAGTGACTTCGAACCAGATAATTTCGAACCAGATCCCACGTAGTACCAATAACTTGCTCTAGTTTGTTTGGCTGTTGAAGATGAGTGATTTTAGTATTGTATATTTTTTTTTTGGTCGAAGTATTACCATTTATGTTACTTCATTTTATGTTTTCAGTGTCATAAGACTGACTAAGCCTAATTTTACTGTTAAATAACTAAGATTGATGCTTTATTTTTGAGTTTTAAAAAAACTTTGTTAAAATACTTGACAATTTTAGTTATTTCAAAGATGTTGTCTTATGCTAATAAAAAAGATTTGATTTATTAAATACCTATGTTTTATTGACAATAAAAGATCAAATTTTATATCTATCCCAATGAAAAGTAGCATGAACCGTAAATTACAGATAAACTCGTAGTCAAAAACCCCGGTGCGTGAGTCCGGGGTCACCAACGATGTAAGTCAAATTCACGTCACCAATGGCGGGTTAAGAAAGACGGCAGCAGTTATCAACATCATCATCATCAGACCATATTATACGCTCCCGCTGCAGGGGCTATGAGCCTATGAGGGTCGCTCCCACTGCAGGGACACTGGCCTATGAGATGAGGCTATGCCATAATCCACCACACTGGCCAAAGCCAAATATGCAAACCTTTTACGTTTCTAATAAATAACGACCAGAAGGTTAAATCTAATGAATGCTGTATTTTAATAGAAATGAAATATATTTTAAATTCAACTCTTTGTGCAGTAAGGAATCTGTAAGAATAATAATAATTATATTGAGAATGACTTCAAACGCCTGCACGCTTGTAAAGAGGAATAATTTAATTAAATACAATTACTGGATTATCACACAAAACGCGTGATCGACACACATGGACAAACTTAATTCTATGTTATTAAATAATTATGTTTTCAATTTAACAACAACGACAAAGGTCAGTCAAATAATATAATCATATAGAACCTTCATAAGTGATAAACATTAAAATTTATAATAATCTGTGATAATAATATAATTCATAATTTTATGATTATACACGAAGGTCTAGGTAATTTATAAATCACATTTTTTATTAAGTTATGAGATTTGTTGTTTTGATTACATATTTATTATACGTACTTATTAGTTATAATACCTATATAGTGTTATGGATTCTAAAGATTTCTATAATTTAAAGAGTTATGAAAATATAATACTTATTTAAAAAAATTAGGTTGGTATACAATTTTAACATAAAAATAAAGTTAAAACGTAGGTAAACAATCACAAACAAACCAGCATATACAGAAACTAGATGTAGCAATAATTTCATTAATACAAAGGGATGCAGAGCCGACGGTAGTGACGAAGCACCCTTAAATGTCAAATTATACCCCCTTTACGTATCTGCCGCCTCAGAGCTATTAAGAGCTGATTTATTAGAAAGATTATATAACATCATTAAGAGCATTGATTAGTCACGGATACCACTTTTGAAACACGTGGTAGAACGAAAACGGTTTTTGCTGACGGTCAACAATTTTCTAGACAATTTTACTTGGAAATTTTATGTAAACGGCGCGTTGGTGGATTTTGACTTATGTTGCTCCTAGTATTTGAATGTTACCTATCACATATTAATAAAAAAATCTCGTGACATTTTTAATGTTGTTAAAAATGGTTAAGTATTTTTTGGAAATAGGAATACGAATCTTGGATACACAAATAGGTAACATAAACATTTGCAATGTTATTATTATCTTTGTTTAGAGCAAGTATGATGAAGTTGAGGCATTCATTTTTTGTAAGATATTACATTTACATATTATTATTTTAATAAGTATTTAAAGGGGAATAAGTAATATTTCAATAAATTATAACAAATGGCCCTTTTATTAATATTCACACCGTAAAATTTACGATTTATTAAAATGCACTCATCTTATTCAGCGCAGTTTTTACAAACGATGCCGCTAAAGTTCATATGACTGGAACAAAAGATGAATAGAGTAGTAATAATTAAACAATAATTTTAATTTATAAGTTTTGGCCAATATAATATTTGAATAGGTCACTGCTATAATCCACACATGTTTTGAATCAAAATTCAACAGTGAGCTAAGAACTTTGCAAGCTGAAACCGCAAATGCTGAAAACTAACATAATATGTTTAGTGAATGTACTCAGTACTTTATTATGAAATAATATGCCAACAATTTTTAATATGCCTAATTTTAAGGATGTAACAGGTTTTTTAATTACAGTAAAATAAAGGCAAAAGCAGACAGGAGGCAGACAGGAAAAGTATAATAACAGCAAAATAGAGGCTCTCCAAATATTTATAAATAAATGTAGAAACAACAAATCACTGCGTCTCCATAGGTTCTTTGATATAAGCCGAACTAAATTAAGTTATCAACTTTGATAAAATACATTGTCTTTACTTTTTTTACGATACGTGTTTAATAGTCAATTAATGAAGGTGCTTGCTACCTGCGGCGCTTTTATCCCAAATTGATTGCGAAGGTAGGCCTAAGATTCATTTTAATATCGCGATAACTTCAATAAGGACACAAACTGACTAAGCGGTTTTAATTCCTTTCTTTAAAAATAACAAACGCACACTGAGTCTTCAAGCGTGCCGCGTGCGATTAAATCCTATCTATTACTATCAATACCACAAGTATATTATAATAACAGTTGGGTGAAAGAAAACATCGTTTTGGAAAAAGCTAGTCATACAGCTTAAAGCTCGCACTGCACTAGCGGAGCAGAATGTGGCTTAGACCCGACTATTATTTATCTGTGTACCAAGTAACACGTATCAAAATAAAGTAGACATGTAGTTAGTAGCACAGATAATATAATATATTGTAGTCGTAGGTATAGTAGACGTGGAAACGAAAATTAAAGCTCGCCTGTTAGGTATAACTTATTTGAACCGATATTGCAACAAAATCTAAATACATTTATTCTACAAATAAATTATTTAATAAATATAATTACACTAAGTATTAATAACTTTTCCATATTACACAAAGCAATTAAACTTTAAATACTTTAAAAAATAACTGATAGTACCTACGTCCTACACTACCTAAATGTAAGTAATTATTTTTCATCATCTACACTTACGATATTAATTATTTCCAAGTGCACGAACCCGCCTTGTTATTACAAAATAACCAATCACCTCGTTATTACCCCTACGAATTACAAAACCTATATTTTTCTCACAAATCAACGTACTAAATACCTCACAATTACAGACAGGGTAATATTGTAAGCGATATCAATTTACACCGAGATTCTCTATAATTATCGAGTTTTCTCAAGGAATAAATATAAAAGATGTGGTAGATTGGCTAATAACAGTTGAAAATCTTTGATGATATTTATTACGAATTATTGCTTCATGCTTCATATAGCTTGCTCCAATACGGACTCGAGGAATTATACATTCATCATTTATCATTATCATACATCACTAAACATTTATCTAAATAAATAAGTATAGATTTTTATTAATTCCAATGTCTCTATTAAAATGACCAATGCAAATAGCCTTAATGCCTTGGCAAAGAAAGGCCTGAATTGCTATTGCTTCAATTTTGCTACTAAAGTTATCAGAATACTTCGAGATGGACAGAGACTAAAAACTGTTCGCTTTAAAACTGAATTTTTAAATATCCTTTTGCGAAGGAAATAAGACTATCTTCGTACCACGTTTTGGAGAGAAACCCACTTTTACCTCGACCACCGGCTAAATCATCTTTTAAATTCAATTATTAAAAATTAAAAATTAAAAAATTGACGTTTCCGTGTCAAATAAGTACAGTTAATAATTATAAAA
>CAJQZN010021067.1:210-18442 GCA_907164685.1 Colias eurytheme
CAGGGTAGGCATTAACCACATGTGAGACCAATCCAACTAATTGATAATCATTTGTTACTAAACCACTGCCTGAATCACCTCTGAAAAAAAAGTTTTTTTGTTATAAATTTATAGTTTTTAGATGATACTAAAATATATGTTGAATATTTGCAAATTAAAATAGAAGAATCTTTCTTACTAAGACCAGAAAAAAATTATATTCAATTACAAGCAGACATGCTGATTGAACACATGCTAAGACTATAGCTTACTATTTATCTGCCCGTGTATTCTACAAAAGTATATACTTATAGTTTCCCATATTCGTAGGATATCGTTAGTGGATATACCTATGGGAAATAGTTTTTGTACCAAATTTTATCCAAATCGTGAAATCGTTTAAGTGTGCAGATGAAACACGGACAGACAGTTACTATCACATTTATTTATTTATATACTCTTTATTGCACACACAAAGTTTGACAAAAGCAGGGATATTGTTGGAAGCAATTGGCGGCTTTATTGCTTGACAGCAATTTCTTCCAAGCAACCAAAAAAAATAAAAGAAAAGCAGAAAGTATTTATAATATTCGTTGTAGGGATTCTTCTTAGTTATAGAATTTAAATAACTACAAATGGTTTTGACACTGTTAATATGCTGTCCTACTAAATATTATATTTAGATCAAGTAGGTACATACTTAGCTGGTCTTGAGTCGTTCCGTTTGAAGCTTCCCGCGCAAATCATACCGGGGTGAAGCATTCCGATACGGGAACACGCGTCTCGAGTTTGTATTTTTTGCTGAACAGCTTTTAATTTATATGTGAATTCGTTCATGTCTGGCTAAAAATAATTATGTGATAACATATAGGTATTCGAGTATTTTATAATAGACACATTAATTGTGAAAAATTATTCATGTTATTGTTATTAAATCCACATATATTTTAAGAATCTATATTTTCCTCGTTTCAGGCTTCGGATATAGGTCGCCCAATTTCCATTGTAATTCGTCAGTACACCAACAACAACACGAACAAAAGAATTGAATTTGAACCAAGACATGGTTGATCAATTAAATTTCCGTTAATTATGAAAATCTTCCACTGTTAAGCAAAATCCGGGGTTGTTTATCCATTTAAGTAATAAGTTTACTCTAACTTACGTCAACGGCTCCCCAACCGGCCAGCACACCATTTTGGCTCGGGGTAGTTGGCCTGACAATGACGCGTTTGATAGAACCTCCCAAGGGTAACTCATGTTTGAGTTTCACTAGAGCGATATCATTGGCTATAGATCTCGTACTATATTTACTGTGTCTGTAAACCCTTTTTGCCTTTCTTACTAGCGATACCTTGAAATTAATATTTTCTATTGGATTTGGACAATTATTAGTTTGTAACATGCTTCTTCAACATTGCTTTGATTAAGTTATAGGCGCACGTAGTTTTCACATAACTATTGCTTTTTATTCAGTTTAAGGTTATTAGGTTTTAGTTCATTTTATAAGCAAATATTAAAAATTAAACGAAGTATTCATAGAATATATATAAGAGAGTCGTTGTAAATTTGAAGCTTGAACTATATCTATTCACTAGCGGTCCGCCCCAGCTTCGCCCGTGGTACATGTTTATGTTTTCTCTACATAAGAACCATCCTGGTACTTCAAGGAATATAATAAAAAAAGAATTATCGAAATCGGTCCACTCGTTCTCGAGTTATGCGCTTACCAACACATTTTGCGATTCATTTTTATATTTTAAAGATATGTTCATAAAAACTACATAAACACAGCATGACATTAATTCGTAACAAACACAGATGTCTGTGGTAACAAACCTTTTCTACATCTTGATGTCCACCGTACGCTCTTACAATACTTTTCTTATTCAGTATTTCGAAACAATGCGCGGCCGATATCAGTACCATTTGATTCAGCACGGAAGAGCCACATATAAAAATGGCATCCTGAGATTGTATTAATAAAAATACAGCATGTGGAAAGTTTTGTATCGTGGAATATTCACCACCAATAACTCTTCCTTCCATTTCACTAGATGTCTCTCTAAAAACACAACATGTTAATATTAAAAACCTTATAAATACGTCTGAATACATATCCGAATTTGATCTGTACAAAATGGTGCAATAAAAGAAGATTAAAACTGTTTTATAGGTTTAATTCCGTTGTTATGGCACCGTTAAGATTGTTATGTTGAACAGTAATTGAATGGATGTCCTTCGGGTCGCTGCGACAACATTTTGATTTCTGCTATTTCATATTCATCATGTAGAAATCGAATTATTTAACTGTAAGGTTAAACGATAAAGCTGATAGTTTTGGTGTATTATGTTTTTATATTTTATAAGTAATGTTTATAATAATAAGTGATGTTTAATAAATGTTATGAGGGCTCGGAAGTCGGAAGTCAGATTGATGATAATGTTGTAACATTAATCTTGAAAGTGGCGTAGCGCCGCGGACAAGCGGGCTCGCGCGGTTATTCGCCATCTTGAGCTGACGGGTCACTGAAAATTCGCCAATTTTACAAGTGTCTCTAATACACTTGTGGGCAACATCTTATTCCGGTATATTTGTATGGTTGTATCAAATACGCAATTCCGGCGTTGGGAAGGCGCAGGAATGAAGGCGTTATTTATGACGAAAGGTTTACTTACCTAAAAATCAGGGATAATTCTAAATTTAAAATCTTTAATAAAATGTTTTTACTAAAAATAAATTTAATCAAAACAATTTTTTTTAATCTCTAATTAATTATTTATACAATGTGGTATAACTAAATGTGCTTTTACAAAAGGACTAAAAACAATTAAAATGCAAGTACATAGGTATTTGTGTTTATAGTGATATTCGTTTACCTAGGTATGTTAAAACTTACATAATGTAATCTGTACTAAATTAGATTTTATTTTGTAATTAAATTAATTACGAAATGCAAGCTCAACTCTATAAGGAAAAACGTGGTTCTTCTGAAATTTCCTTCCAAATTCTAATTAAAAACAAATAGGTTTTAGGTACTTTATGCGTACAAGTCGTACATCCGCGTATTACATTAACTAAACAAACATTTAGTGTAATAATGTGTACTAATCTCATATTACAGAAGATTAAATTAAGGCTAATTTTAATCATCCAAATGTGCGGCCCACAGGCGGGGGAGTCTACCTATAGATACAATAGTAAGTGTAGAGACGGTAGGCTTTTATAGGGTAGGTATATTCTTAAAAAATAATTGTAAAATTATGGTAGGATCCCATATTTGTTTACGAGGCCAAAAAAGCCATCTTTTTTGTTTTGTCTTTAATTAATTATTTAAACTAAGTAAATAAATAAATAATTATAATTTAATATTATGTAATGAAATATTGTAATTGTTTTTGTGTTCCAATTTATTTCTCTCTTTACGATAATTCTATTTAAATTCTCAAAACCAATTATTACAGGTTGCGGCTTTCAGCGCTTTTTTTGAAGCCTTACCTACCTTTTGTGTGAACGTTTTAATATTTTCCTGCTTGAAACAAGTTATAATGCGTAGGCTTTATGGTTTAAACAACGTAACAGTGCGTATTGTTCCCACATGAGCCATAAATAAACTATGATGATTCAGCCATTCAGAAAACATTGAATTAACTTGAATGAATAATTGGTAGTCGATTAATGTCTCTTCACATCGTGATACCAAGAATATCTTGCGCGTCTGAGCAAACAAGGTCACAATACACGAGACATGTGGGTTGTTACTTGTTACATTCAAAACAATGCTTATCTTTCAGCCCCTTTATAATCTGTGAGAAGGTTTGCCGAGGCGCGTGCGCGGTTCGCGGGTCGATATTTAGTGACGTCAACAGGAGTCCGGCTTCAGTCAGCCGCCGGTGGCCACGGTGATCATGTGGCTGCAATGGATCACCGCAACGGTACTCATAGCGACGGTGTACTCCCGCGAAGTATTCACCAACTCTTTCCTGGTGCGGTTCAAGCGGTCGCTGCGCCACGAGGAGGCGCACGGCATCGCGCTGCAGCACGGCTTCGACAACCTCGGCCCGGTAAGAGCACGTGATCTACGTAAACATAGCGATAGCCTGGCTGTTGTGGCGGATCTCATCGCGATTACGGCGATGAATGATGGACGTCACAGCCAGCGTTATGTTGATTGCTTGTTTAATATGTACCTATTTATATTTTGGAGATAATTTTTTACGGTGTTACTGTTGATTATTTTTAAGTACACACTGTATAAAAACATGATTTCGTCTACAGGAAACAATCTTTTCATAAATCTAGATAACCGAAGTATAACCTGTAAAATGTACGTGTACCTACCTAATAAGAATTGTTAATAAATGTTGGTCTGTAAAAAATTTTATTTCAGGATTTTACGTTCATTTGGCGGGAGACTCCAACTGAATATCTTAGATTTGTATATTAATATATAAAAAAAGGCTTCTTTATATTTGTGTAATTTCTTAAATTAATAAAGATCACCAGCTCTTGTGCAGTAAATTTTAGTTACATTGAAAAAAAAAATTGAAAATTCTAAACGGCCATAGTTGGTTGATCTGTTTAATGAAGATAAGAGTACCTATAGGAAATTATTTATAAAGGTAGTAGTTACGTGTTAAGATTTCATAAATGACGATTAGTATGAAAATCAAAGTTATTGATTAAACGTATTAAACGGCCTGACGTTAATATCATTATTCAAAATTTCAAAAAGGGAATCAGTTAAAGATATTTTCTCTTTTTTAATATTATAATAATTAACAATATCAATATAAATCAATAATTATTTGGCAGTAAATAATAATATTCTTAAAGTCTCGTAGGGTCTTAAACATCTACGCTTCACTAATTCATATTCCTCAAACAGATTTATGGACTGTATTAACGAGACGTCTTATCAGGCCATGTTCCTACCCCTTTCATGTTTTAACCAATTAAAATGAAAAATTAACATTTTGATAAGCTCCCGAGAGCTTTTAGTAAAACTTTGGAGATGAAAAACGTTAACTGTGACGACCAGAAGCTATGGTAGTTCTTCAATGATATTAAAAAAAGAGCGAGTGTGCCGAGCACACGTGTGTCAGAAGTGAAACTTCTTTGACAAGATTCAAAGATACCAAAATCGTCGCCTTATTCCATGACGTGTCGGTATTGCCATGACGCGACCTTGAAATTTTACTCTCAACGCGCCTAAAGACACTCACTTCAATAGCTCTAACCACAGGCTCTAACATTATCTGTGCTGCCTAACATTAAAGTTTGCATTATTTAAAATCGTACTGACATAGGTAAAAAAACGTATTTGAAAAAGGAACACATCTATTTAAATCTTCCTGGTAATCGATGACGAAAATTGGTAACCATTGTTAAACAGGAGTCTGCTTTACGCTTCTAAACATAGAAATGGTCTAAATTAAAGAGATAGCATCAGGTTTTCCCCTAGGTGGCACATTATAGACGTGTGGACGTTGAACCAACCCGCATGTCTGTTTACCAATGTCACGGTACACTTAACGATATTATATTATTATTACTATTTCTAGACATCACTTTGAAATGATTGACATAAAATCTTTTAGCAGTTGCTCGAAGATTTTATTATTGTTTCGCAAACTTTTCGCTTGGTATTGTTTCAATGTTCGAGTACCTATGATAAAATATTATTTTTTCGCAGTTAAACTTTATAATTGTTTTTCTTTATTAGAATAAATTACACGTGCTTATTCAAAACCAACAATTTTTAATAACGCACATGCAACAAATATTACTATGTTTAATCGATTACGAAAGCGCAATTAAAAAAAAGACTTCCATTTTAACAAATTTAAGTGTTAGTTCTACACTTAAGATATTTTTTCCTAATCTATAGTAGGTAAGCTTTCCATTTTATTCCTACAAGAAATGCCTTCATTTACTACAGAACATAGGTAAGATATAAAAGGTATAGAGTATAGACTTAACGACAAACCGACCCTAAGCTGACCCTAGCGACGCCAAGAGCGTTTTCCTCATATATTATTAAAGAATCGATACTATAAGTGCCAATAACTATTACCCTACGCTGTTGTCGTGTACCATGCATTCACCATAATATGTATATGATGAAAATATTCCTGACCTAAATCCGTTTCTCTCTGGAGGGTGTAATATGAGAGTGCAAATCAAATTTAACCTAACGCGCATCGCGTGCCGGATTTTGGTTGTTTTGATGTAGAAAGTATTGCCAGTTGTCGATTTGATAACCGTATATGTTTATGGTTTTTAGTACATCATTGCTTTAGGATGCATTTTATGAACGAAAATGTTTATACACAATTTTTTTTTCAGAAACTTACCTACACCACCGCGCATCTAATCTGTGACCGTTCTTACCATTTCTATGTAATTTCTGTAATTTAGGCTCAATTTAAAATATAAGCATTTATTTTAATTCATATGTCGGTGGGATGTCGCTTTAAAACTATACCATGTGTTATTAAATAACTTATTAATTACAACGAAAAAAATACTATTAAAATAAAAAAAGGCCAAGGTACGAAGGTACGAAGCTTATTTAATGCTTTCTCCAAAAACCTCTGAAAACATAAAGCTCTATTTTTTGTTACTATAAAATTATTCTTTTTCCGACTTTCCTTGCACTACCTACTGCCAGAAGTCACGGCCAGATATAACAGTATTATAGTACCTTGGGAAATAAAACTATAATCCCCGAAGCAGCTGCCTTGGCCTTATCTAATAAGTTAATAACTATGCGAATAAATTGCGATATTAATTGAACTACGGTTATCAGCTACGCGTTAGAAATATTAATAAAAATTCTATAGCTTTGGTCCCTTCTTCAAATTACTGAGTAGGGTCTTTGGCAAAGAGCTTAGTCCGAGTTCTTGAAAATAATGTCGCAAGCACTTTGAAGAATTTTGGCACTGCCGACAAAGGACAATTTTATTTTTTGAAAGCCAAAGATTCGAGGAGGTAGCCTAAAGCCTTCTTTTTTCCATTTATAGTAGCCGCTCGCCATTGAATGACTGAAAATTCTTATAAAACACGTGGCCTGGGAATGCCTGGGATAAAGAATTTTAATCCAATTTCACAAACTTTATCTCTGAAGCTTTCTGTATACTAACTGTAGTACCCGTTCTTGTACTTATCAAGAGATATGTTTATTCGATTGTGATTAGTAAGCGCTTCGGCGTACATTCTTATTTTAGAGTTATTTTCTATTGTAAAATACCAAAAGGTATTTTAGTTTGTAAAAAAAAAAGTTTATATAAAAATTAAGCGTAGTATGTATGTAGTTTATAATTTATATCTAACTAGCTTTCCGCCCGCGGCTTCGCTCGCGTTTTCAGAGAAAAACCCGTTCCCGTAGGATTTCCGGGATAAAACCTATCCTATGTCCTTTCTCGGGTATCAAAATATCTCTATACCAAATTTCATGCAAATTGGTTCAGTAGTTCAGGCGTGATTGAGTAACAGACAGACAGACAGAGTTACTTTCGCATTTATAATATTAGTATGGATTAACAAAGGTCATGGATAAGTGTCTTTTTTTCTCTTTTTTGTTCGCTTTTCTCCAAAAGAAAAAAGCTAAGTAATTAATTTACAATTATAACAATGTAATTATATTTTTTGTTCAACTACTTATGAACAGTAGCTATTGTTCTTCATCAATATTAGGTACATAATATCCTACGTTATTATAGCGAAATCTCATATCCCACTCGTCTTTTGTATCCTATTAGGTAAGTAATCAAGATTCAATAAATTATTTGCTATTCAGTAAATAATTTAATCAAAGGTTGTGTTGATTACATGAATATGGCAAAATGAATACGTTACATATTATAAGCATTATAATCCCCGAATATCTCCAAAGAAATGGAACAAATAGGTCGAATTAGACTCTCATTGAAAGTGAATGTTCGTGAATAGCTTAATTTGCGGTATTCATATGTCATATATCTGGCAGAGGTATTTCTTAACAATGGTTCGAATTTAGAGTTCAATTAACGTCATCTCTATATCAGAAACCAATATTTCCTTTCAATGTCGAGTAAAATATTGAAACATCGTAATAATTAATTAGTTACTCGTTGTACCGTAGATAGTATATTATTATTAGTCTGTGGTTGTACATTATGTTTATTAAACTATAACTATGATAAAATTATGTTTTAAATACATAATTACCATACCTAAATAATAAAAAAAGTAAAAACAATGTTTTTATTAATGATTCCTTCTGATACTTTTGTTATCGGACATCGGTTTAATGAGATTATTTTTATACGAATCTGTGTTTAGAACTTAACACATTATATTCATCTGCACACTTATTATAATTAGTACCAATTTATATCACTAGTTGCATCGTTTACCAATTCATATGCTTATTTAAATTATTATTTAAACATATTATCTGTTCGTGAAATATCCTTGATGCACAGACAGTATAAAAATATTTGCCAAGCTTCTAGCTCTGCGATGTACGTGTTTACAATATACAATTGCGTAGTTAAAAGGAAAAGTTAGCTAGTTAAGTTAATACTAAAGTTAAACATGATCATGACTTACATCTTCAACGTTAATACAAGTTTATAAAACTTTCCTTCAATTTAAATGCATTTCAACTAGATGCCAAACTCTCAACAGCTTTTCTGAAGACGTCTGCAAATTCTTAAGATGTAAAACTTTTAATTAATTAATTACCGCTATAGTTGTAGTTAATTGAAATATAATAGCTTGGAGGCTATTAAGGGAACTACTAAATGTTTATTAGTGGTTTAATAAAGCTTCATTTGGTAGGTTAATTGTATTATACTGGAAACTGTTCTCGTCGAATACTAATTCAAATTTAATTTATTAGAGTAGCTAGGCATAAAAAACACAATAACAAAAATTTAATCTATTTCAGTAAACACGTTCTTTTCTCTGGAGAAATAATAAATACCCTTCCACAAATATATTTTTAAGCTAAACAGTATATTTTGCGCCTGTGAAAATATTTATTCCGCTCGAGTCCGCTGTCGACTACAAAATTATGCAAATGGGTCCCTTTTCAAAAGTGAATGGTTAACTGTAAATACATTTGGAGAGTTGTTTGTTCAATACGTAAATGGACATATTAGAAATAGTATTCGTACTTAAATATTCACTGAATGAAATGTTGCCGATTTCTATTAAATAAGTTGCCGCTAAATCGAGCGTGCGATGTATCTGTTTGTGTTACGCTTTATCTCAGTATTTAGGTATTTTTCAGAATATTTTCTTCTTACTTTTTGTCAACGTTCTGGGATGTCCATTTGGGGTCCATTGGGTTATGGGTCCATTTGATTATACATTGGAGAACTTGAACTTATTATAGTTATATTCAAATTTGGGTTTTAAATGTTACAGACATATTTATGTAATAAAGGTACTATACAATATATTTATTAATATGCATAATAATATTGTACTCATTATTCAGGACTTTAACTGTTAAAATTTAAATAATAAAATATCACCATTCACTTGTTGTAATAAGCCTAGAGGCCAGAGAGCTACGCCGTAGACGGCAACTAAAGCTCCCTCGTAGATACCTAGAATAATAAATAAAGGATGCTTTTAATGCTTTGTCTAAAGTTCTTAAACCTATTATAATAAATCAAGAAATTTTAACGACAATTTATTAATTTGGCTTTAGTATAAAATTGTAAACGAAATCGACATGAAATCGACAGCTTAAAAGCTCTTATAAACAAAACACGTAACTAAATATCACTACATAGTATAAAACAAAGTCGCTTTCCCTGTCCCTGTGTCCCTATGTCCCTTTGTACGCTTAAATCTTTGGAACTACGCAACGGATTTTGATGCGGTTTTTTTTAATAGATAGAGTGATTCAAGAGGAAGGTTTATATGTATAATAACATCCATTAAATAGTGGAGAAGTACTGTTATTTTTGAGGTTTCTAATGTGATGTCGTAAAAAATTACATTTTTTCCGCTTATATTGCAAACGCAGGCTGAACCCTACGAATTTTATCAAAATAATGTACTATAAGTATTATACACATTGAAAAGGTCTACAGAAAAGTCCGCGATGGTATATGTCTATCTCTTATGAATAACCCACAACAACATATTTTTTTTGTCATTTAATTTTTACGACAAATAATAGCTAATTTTCAAAGCGATTTTCACCAATACAGCATTAATCCTTAACCAATTAAATACCTTGAATACATTGTTCATTTAATATAGATCTGTATGGCCCTTTACACCGTCTGATTTAAGTGAATATTTTCGAAGATATTACAGATTTAAAAATTGCGGGACGTAGCGTTTGCGGCGGTACCGGCCGGCCGGGCCGCTATGTTTCTATATACAACGTTCACAGTTTTTCTGTAGTGTATTTAGTATCAGCATTGCACCCGTGCGAAGCCGGGGCGGGTCGCTAGTAAACTATAAACAAAAAAAGTAACATACGGCTCTAATCATAATATAAGCATATATATTTATATTTTTTTTAATAAACATTCAAAAAACGTATTGTAAAATGTATGTTTGTAATATATCCTCTTACGTATAATAGATCACACAACAAAGCATATTTATCTTCCCCATCTATTTTAAGTAAAGCGTTTATAAATAAGGTTGTTATTTTCGTAACATCAAACCTACGTGCGTTTGAGAGTCATCCGTCTAGACACCTTGAATCTATTAGAAACCCATCGGAACGTTACCTATAGAGTGAGCTCGTGGGAAGGGATTTCTTAACGCCCTCCTCATGTGACGTACACAGTACACACCATGAATATTTACCAACCCGTGAGACGTGAAACAGTGACCTTTGCCGTATTTATATGAATTATTAAAATATACTCTATATTTAATCACGTTCCAAATTGCGCGCCGCACGAAATTAAGCTTCGTGACACGTTGCATGGTCTTATGAATTATGTTTTAAACAGAAATTAGTAGTTGCTTTTAGGTGTTTTGGGTATGTTTTTAATGTAATTATAGATAAAATGAAGCTTGTTTTTGGATAGCGTTGTTTGTTGATAAAGAACGTTTTATAAACTGTATTCGTCTTCAATAAGATTATAAATTTTGCGCTTCAATTTAAGTCAAAAAAAAAATTTGTTTCGTCTACTTATATTTATTCTTCATAAAAATTGGTACATTTTTAACTAAAGCTGACCTTTCCCTTGTTTTGAGAGATTACCTTGTAATTACATCCAGTGGCGACGTGGACTTCTAATTTTACTTGAATTTTACTGACAAGAGAGATTCTGTTTACCGAGGCAATTTGAAAATGTTTTAGCGCGGTAAATAATTTATGCGTGACATTTTCCGGCCAAGATAAAAGAAATGGAATAAAGTTACTCACTCCTAACTGAATTTGTACTGAAATTGGATATCTATGTACGTTTTATATCCTTCTTAGCTTAAAGGGTATATTTAAAGTTATTGTTATCGCAATGTGTTCCTATAACCTTCTATTAGGGCTTCCAAGAAAAATTGGTGTTTCGTAATGAATTTCTTAGAAAAGGTTTTTTTTTTGGTTTCGTTTATATTTTGCTGTTAAAATTACTTTAATCAGCCATCAGGTAACCAAATGTTTTATCAGAATTGAGTATTACAAAATGTGGTTGAAAGTTAAGTATATTAAAGGAATAACTGTTTATAAATACCACAGACATGTATCAAGATAGACTAAGCGAGTGTACGTACTTCCCGTGTCCAAACTAAGTTTATGAAACTTACTTGACGCTGGCCTACACTCAGTCCGCGCTTACAGTTCGCCAAGGAAAGACGTGAAGCTGAATAAAGTAAAATCTAAAATATACATGTCTGTGATAAATACACTAAAAGTAAATCTAAACTATCTAAATTAAGTACATACTAGCTAGATCTCATCTTAGCTAGAGAAGCGAATATTGACTACATATTACACACGTAATCAAAAACAGAACCAAAAGGGATTTAAACCGGCATTGATGGAAATTACAAAATTTGCGGTTCACAATAACCGATGTTTATATTCGCTATGCAAATGTTACCCTCTGCAAACAAGTTAATCCTGGGCGTGTGGATGATAACGTTACGCACTTTGTACATAATGTAGGAGGATTGAGGTCACAGACTCAAACTTTTTAAATTAATACAGATCTGTTGAATTCCTAAATGTAATTTACATGACCCTTTGGAACAATGCTAATGATACGAGGCTTCGGCGCTCTGTGAGGGATCATTGTACTATTTTACGAGTCGAGTTTACATATCATGTTTACATCGATAAGTTTATCGTAAGCATTCATACAAATAAGGAATAATAGGTGACCAAAAAAAGACCCTTGTGGTACCCATGCATTATGGTTTTGTTTAAACAGCATAATACATTATGTGCGAATGATAATAATATGGTCCAGTCCAGAAAACCGCAGTTGTTGAACGTGATTCTGCAACCAATAGCGAGATTACATTTTGATTGCATCCTGCGTCACGTACTGTGGTCAACCTAACGTTTTCAGCTGTTCTGCTCGTATCTGAAATAATATTTTATACGATATCTAACCGAAATTTAATAAATTTAACGCAGAATCTTTTAATGAATTCTTGTTAGTGATAATTTAGATAATAGATACAGTAGCACCTCGTTAAGTCGAACCTCGATAAGTCAAAAACCTCCAAATCTCGAAAAAATGTCTTGATCCCTTCCCTTCAAACCCGAAAACCTCCGTAACTTGAAATCTTGGCCCTCTGTTAGTCGAAATAATCACCGAGTCCCTCCAAGCCTTTTTGGTACATATTTTCACTCTATAACTCGAAAAATTAAATTTGACCTCTGTATCTCGAACATGGCAACATTTTATTTTACAATCTTTATAACTTGATCATTTGGACTTTAACAACTTGCCGACAGTGCAGTACACTATAATTGTTTTTTAGAAAACATTTTAGGAGTATACGATAATAAATTTTTAATTTATGACTCACGAAAACACGTGTTTGCATTAAGTAGGTATCTGATGACGAAATTATCGATTCAGTAGCTCAGAAAACCGATACTAATGATTAAGATGACATAGAAGACGTGAATAGTACATGCGCTCCATGCGTTTCCATCAAAGAGGCAAGAACCGCATTGAATACCTTACGAAATTTTATAGAGCAAACCAGTTTCTCTGAAGAAGAAGAATTTTCTGTTCTTTATAGATTAGATAAAGCTATTAGATAATGCTTTAGCCACCAAATTATCTAAAGCAAAAAAAATACTGACTTTTTTAATGCCATATTTTTTATTTTAAAATGATTTGAAATAATGTTGATTTATAATAAATAAAAACATGTTTGTCACCTCTGCAATTTGAATTTTAATGTACTTTACCTCTCTAACTCAAAATTTATAAGAATAAACCTCAAACTCTTTATGTCGAATCAAAATCCGCCTAAGTCGAAATCCTCCATAAGTTGAAAACTCTATAACACGAATTTTTTGGCGTCTCCCTTGATATTCGACTTATAGAGGTGCTACTGTAGATACATACCAATCAAATACTAAAAATAAAATAAGAAAAAATAAACGTTTTTAAGCAAAGGATAAAATCGGATTCAGTTTTATTTTTTAAATCATAATACGGTACCTTACCTTACTTTCTGATTCTTTTATATTGAATAATATTTTATTGGAGCCATTTACAACGTGTTCAGTATCTCGATTGAAACATAATATTCACTGCCACGCTTTCTCGCTTCAATAGAAATCGTTTGATAAAATCATCCTATTTTCATTTCATTGTTCTACGTCAACGATATCAGTGTAGTTAGAAGCCACGTCGCTTATTCGAGCCATAGTATATTATCACAGATTATATAATACTATATCTACTAGTTATATACAGTAGCACCTCGTTAAGTCGAACCTCGATAAGTCAAAAACCTCCAAATCTCGAAAAAATGTCTTGTTCCCTTCCCTTCAAACCCGAAAACCTCCGTAACTTGAAATCTTGGCACTCTGTTAGTCGAAATAATCACCGAGTCCCTCCAAGCCATTTTGGTACATATTTTCACTCTATAACTCGAAAAATTAAATTTGACCTCTGTATCTCGAACATGGCAACATTTTATTTTACAATCTTTATAACTTGATCATTTGGACTTTAACAACTTGCTGACAGTGCAGTACACTATAATAATTGTTTCTTAGAAAACATTTTAGGAGTATACGATAATAAATTTATGGCTCACGAAAACACGTGTTTGCATTAAGTAGGTATCTGATGACGAAATTATCGATTCAGTAGCTCAGAAAACCGATACTAATGATTAAGATGACATAGAAGACGTGAATAGTACATGCGCTCCATGGGTTTCCATTAAAGAGGCAAGAACCGCATTGAATACCTTACGAAATTTTATAGAGCAAACTAGTATCTCTGAAGAAGAAGAATTTTCTGTTCTTTATAGATTAGACAATGCTAGAGAACAACCAAATTATCTAAAGCAAAAAAATACTGACTTTTTTAATTCCATATTTTTTATTTTAAAATGATTTGAAATAATGTTGATTTATAATAAATAAAAACATGTTTGTAACCTCTGCAAGTTGAATTTTAATGTACTTTACCTCTCTAACTCAAAATTTATAAGAATAAAACTCAAACTCTTTATGTCGAATCAAAATCCGCCTGAGTCGAAATCCTCCATAAGTTGAAAACTCTATAACTCGAATTTTTTGGCGTCTCCCTTGATATTCGACTTATAGAGGTGCTACTGTAATATCATCTGTGGTTGAGCTTATAAAATTTTATGGGTCATTATACGATCGTATAACAGTAGAAATTAATACGTACGTTATACGTAGCAGCAATCTGTGTTGTTTATTTAAAAATTATGAGCACGGTAGGATAATGGGAAAATAACCGTAAGGGCGTTTGTCCACTACAAGGAATTTTACGGTCCGGCATTCCGATTTTTTACGGTCCGGTATGGCACGCAATTAATCTAAATACTAGCTTGTGCACTATACGTAATTTTACTGTCCGACATTTTACTTTTCCCTATTCCGGATGGTTTTTTGAGTTTACGAGTCGCTGTAGGTATAATTGTTTTAAAGTAAGTAAAATCCAAGCAAGTGGGCACTCGGCTCACTTGCTTGGATTTTACTCTTTTTATTGCATATGCCAATTGAAAGCAAGCTCTTGTTTTACTTTCTTTTAGCTGGCAATGAGATTTGAGAAGTCGGTACTGTTATTTTATATACATTGACCAAGCATTGACCTATAATTATTATCTAAGTAAGTGTTGGTAAGTTAAAGTTCCAGTGGGAATAGATTTAGCTCCTCGTCACCGATAAAAATAAATAAGTGAAACACGCATTTTAAATCTCTTACGGAACTTAACTTTTTATTATAACGAAGTAATATAATATTTCACCTTCTATATTTTTACTCGTTTCTTGTAAAATGCGAAAACAATCATTTATGATAGCATTATACCGCATACTTCCTTGAACTGTACCGCACTGATCCGAGTAAAGACGGACAGGTGCACAAGCAATTCATCGGTTTTTTCATGCCAAACCGGACCGTAAAAAATCGGAATGCCGGACAGTAAAATTCCTTGTAGTGCACAAGCGCCCTAATTACAGTCATTTTATTAAAATTATAGAGAATAAAACTTTGACAAAGGGCTTATTAATAAAGTGTTGTACAAAGAATACTATTTTTTCAAGGATAAATAAATTGCAATAATGGTACTAATCGTAAGTGAAGCATTTTGTTACTATAAAACTTCCACACTAACTGCAAATGGGAATAAGTCCTGCACGTAAGGTTTTTTTTTTTTTTTTTTTGTGTGGAGTCTCTCAATGTTAGCCAGAAGGGCTTCTACATTTTAACGCGGACGCGGGGGTGAACTGAAGGTTCACCCTGGTAGCGACATGCACAAGGGCGTCCCCCCTTGACGGGGACCACGAACCTCGGCTTGAGCTGTCGCTTGAGTGGAGGAGGCCAGAAGGGCCCTAATCGGACGGGAAAAGCACGTAAGGTACAGAAATTAGATTACTAGTAACTTAATTGATATGTGTATTGTGTGATGATGATTTACCAAATCATAAATACACAACACTCATTTGTTTGCTTCTATAAATAATTTGTTATTTGATCCTTTTCCAAAGAATATACGTGAAGACATCTAACTCATATCCTAACGAGGTACGAAAAATGGATACCTAGCGTTTTCTCCCGCATGCACTCGTCCTTCTGAGTCTGCTTAAGCATAACATAGAAAAATACTATAAATTACTAGCGGTCCGCCCCGGCTTCGCCCGTGGTACATATGAAAAATAGATGTTGGCCGATTCTCAGACTTACACAGATATGCACAGAAAATTTCATGAGAATCGGTCCACCCGTTTCGGAGGAGTATGCAGACTAACATTGTGACACGAGAATTTTATATATAAGAAGATGTATAATCTCATACAATGTCATACTCTTGCAGCTTCAAGTTTATACACAGCTCTCAAATCCAAACAACACGGCCACAGACATTCGATAAACCTCTTATAGGCTTAAAGTGTGTCAGTAAGTGCTTGCGTTGACTTTCTCGATATAATGGTTGGTTTTCATAGACGGTTAATGGAATGTATTGTGTGAAATCTGAATGGAAAAAGTTGAATGAAGAAAACATGCAAACTGGTGTATAAAGTACTTTATCTGATTATTATTATTGGTATGAAATCCTTTAAGGGTATAAGTTTTCTTTCATTGTTATATGTGGTGTTTCTTTTTCTCTTGTGCAGAATATACCTAATAGTTGATTTTTTTTTATAATTATTAGATATCATTCTACCTAGTTGGTTTTTTTAACTACATATTGGATACTTTACAGTCACTTCAAATTCTGTTGTCGTGATAAAAATTAGCATAAGTACCTACCTATAATCTACATTCTTCTCAAGTGTTCGATCTTATGCAAATTTATACATGCGCATTCAGTATTTCACTCGATAATAAAGAACATACAGCGCAGTGTTTATATTATATCGTAAAATTATTTGAACAAGTTAACGATCATCTTCTATAACCAATGTTAAAATATTGTTCTGGAAAATGGTAAAGGAAAATATTAGCACAAGACTATAATATATTGTTTTGTGCCATATTAGAAATAACCAAATATTTAATTTTCAAGTTATTTGTACATAATATATACATAATACAATAAGAGTATCGTATTTTTTAAACAAACACTTCTTGCAGCGTTGATTCTAGTATTTTTTGGCATTTCATTTTGTTTGGACTGTGTTAAATATACAACAGTGTAGCTTTGTGCAATAACAAAGCAGAATCGTTGTTTAGCCAACTTGTTTAGATTATTTAGCAGATATTCTCAGAGCAAATACTGGCTCATGTTGATAACGTCAGATGCTCTAACTGCCTCAAAGGAATCTAATTTTAAAAGCATTTTCCGCTTCTTCATAAGATCACTATCATATTGCTTATTTCAATTTGTTGTGTGCTTTTAGATAGCAATGACAAAGGTTTTAATTAAATATACAAATATTGAAGTAAATGACTATAATATGTATATACTGTACATACATATAGTTCTGAAGCATTATTTAATAGTAATTGTTTATATTGAATAATAAATATTTAAATAGCGAATAAATAGTTTAATTACTAATCCAATTGCCGCCAAAAGCGGTGCTTAAGTATACCTACTAGATATTCTTATATGAGACAATAATTAGGATAATATAATTTATTATCAAATGGCGACTATAAAGGACATATACTGGGCAGGCTCTGAATGATTTAAAGCCTTATGCTTATAATAAAATATTTAATCTTTCAGAGCCTTCACTAATATTTTGAAACATTAACTTTTGACGAGGGTATATGTAATATTAAGGAGCAAATGTTCAATGAGCATGAAGGACCTCGTAAAGCTGAAGGTCGCACTCAATGTGTACCTACTTATATTTAAATGAAGTCTATATTGAATGTAGGTATATGGAACTTCATTAATATTCAATTTGTTGCTTTTAATGGGCCTACTCTAAATTACGGTTCGGCTTTTAGGCCGCTAGTTCAAAATGTTAATTATTTATTCAATATTTAGTTATTTCTTATGATTTTTCTGTTTGAATCATACTTATTTGAATATTTACTGTCAGATCTAATAACGAATAGACTGGGGTAGAAGCCTTTAAAAATAATGAAAAGATAAAAAAAA
>CAJQZN010021072.1:3692-14499 GCA_907164685.1 Colias eurytheme
AATTTTATTATAATCGGTTAAGTGGTTTAGGAGTCCATTGAGGACAAACATTGTGACACGAGATTTATATATATATATATATATATTAAGATATAGAAAACCGTTTAATGAAAAGGATCAGAAAACGAGCTTGTACCTTATTAGTCAAAAAGTAATGTGCTACGAACAATAGAAGATTGTGACTCAGATAATTGCTTTCTTTTGTTACTATGTCGATTCGTTTCTAATTGGTCTTGAACCTTACTTTTCACTGCTTTCAGTGGAAACGTTACAAAAAAATACTAATTATATATTTTCTTCTTACACGGCTAATCTAGCAGACTAACAAATGAGAGGGGTTTCAAGACATAACATGTTTCACGAGTATGGAGGTAACTATGTGTTCAGTAGGTTCCATTTTCAATCTTTATTTTTGGATATTTAATATTTATATCTAATATTATTAAATTATACTACGGATAAATAATTATATGTTTTAATCAAATTAGAAATAATAATCTAAATTGTGCTCTCTATAAACGTTTTATTCATAAGCATTAAAATTATTTTGATAAAATAGCTTTGAAAATTGTTTTGTACACTTTATCTCATTGATCTCAAAGCTCTTTTGCCAGAGTTTCAAAGGAATTAGTAATTCTAAATCATAAAATAGTAGATAGTATTTCGTATACATTTACGTGGTACTGAGTTGGTACTATAACTACGCGCAAACTACAAGTTTAAAAATATATCTATTGAATATTGATGAAACTAAATCCTATTGAGATTGTAAAAGCCTTTAATCATTCACCATTACTATTAAGTATTTCACATTATCCGCACCGTATATTCTTAGATTGCTAATTTTATACGAAACGGTTCTAACGCTCTTAAAAAGACCCTCTTAAATATTTACGATATATGAACGTAAAATACGTACCCAATAAAGCGAGAATTTGTAACGTGTTCAATAACCTTGAAATTTTCATGTTACTTTTCAGAAAATTACATCTGTCCTTACACAACAACAAGACTGACCGCGAGATACTACTGTATACTATGTTTAGTTTAAATTGCTTTTCTGAATGAGACACATGCAATACAATATTGTAACAATACACAATAATAGTATATCTAAAAATAACCACGCTATAAAATGATTTTCGGAATGTTATGACTGCACCAACGTATCTTCAAAAGTTGGTTTTGTTGCTCAAAATTTCGTGATTAATGTTTAGTATTGCTCCGAACTTTTTCTTTTTTTTTTCAAAATTATTTCACACCCAAATGCCTTTGAATGTTTTGCAAATTGCAAATTTTTCACGTGAATACTTAGATGATAGAAAATTTGTGTTTAGTCATGATCTCATCGTTTAAAAGTGGTGCAAATATCTTAAAATAATATTTTTACAATACGAATTGGATTATCGATTTTGCATACGGGTTGTTTTCGTGGGCTCTGTATTTAGTTTTATCACTCGAATAAACGTTTCATATTTTTGGAGGACAAAACAAACAAATATGGAATATGTGTGATACCATTGCTTGCCTTTTGCATAGTGCCCTCTACGATTTTATTACAATTGTATAATTAACCAGTTAACTGAATTGATTGTGTCCGCTTGTAGAGGTTTCGATAGGAATCTATTTAAATATCTTATACGAGAACAAATCGCTAATACGAACCTTTTCTTATCTTTCTTGTATAATGTCAATGTAAAATACATAAATAAACTTTTAAGAATAAATATATCAATTTTAAATCGCGTTTGAATTTGTTTTCAAATGGCTAAAAAATCTTAGGTTTAACCAATATTCCAATATAACCAAATTCATGCACTATGAATTTCTCTGATATACTGTAAATAGCGATATGATAGCATACAATAGCTCAGATATAAGATATAATCGTAGGTAATATTGGAAGCTTCTCCGGCAAATACGAAACATTATTCATAAAGATTTCAAGAAACGCTATCACAAAGCTCTCGTTTCTACTTTCGGAAAGTTTCCAATAAATTGTATGTTTCGGGGATATTGAATTTATATCCCAACTGCCAAGGTGAGTAATGAGTATATTCATGTAATCCAGAGATGTAACTTTACATGCTTTATTACCTTATGGTTTGAGCGCTGAAAGTAAATCATTTTTAGATTTCGAAACTAAAGAAGTTTTTCTGTTCAATCAAATCAAATATTTGAATATCTTCCGATAGCATAACTTACTTAGCTACACATACAATTTTTTGGTTTTTATCTTTTTCTTTCTTTATTCTTTCTTCTAATAATATCTTTGTCTATATTCAATAGAAAAATACCATTTAATTACGACGATTTGTCCATATTTGTATTAACAAGTTAACAAACAATATGGAAGCGATTAATAACAAAGGTCAGCTTAGGCAAAGTTTCCGCTTATCCTGTTGTGTAATCTCTATTGAAATTCATGATTAAATCTTTATTGTTGACAGGATATTACCAAATATCTATATAATTGGAAATTGCGTCGCGTCACGATGGATATAAATAACCTTATTGTAATGATGACGGTATATTATTAAAACATAATTAGGTATATAACAATGTTTTCTCCACATTCTTTCTAGTTTCAGCCAAAACAAAAAGTCTTTAATTAATCAAGAAATATTGTAAAATAAATAGATTATTGTAGATAGGTATATAAAATAGTGGAAAAATATAATGTTCAAAGAAATGGACAATCTTTTATCGATAGGATGTTGTCAAGTAATAACAATAAAAATTGAAACAACATTTTGAATCGAGTCGGGTCTGGTAAGCAATGGGTCGTAAAAGTAAGGAAATATATTCTAATTTCATTGTTACATCTCGCCTTTGACTTTTTAGTATGCGGGTCTCTTTTATTCAAGGGTATTTTGGGTTAGAATATTCAATTTTAAGGGCGACCATTCCGATTTACACTTATTTTTATCAACAATATTTATGACCAGAGATACTTAAATATCTCTTCAAAATATACGACGAACGGTATCAATATAAAGCTTCTAGAAATAAGATATTTTTAATAAATAAAGTACCTATGTTCTTTACATCATATAATACCTCTAAACATGTAGTTTCATAATGTATATTGAAATCAGTACTTTCTGTAACATTTCTTCTAAAATATAAAAAACGAAGTACCTAGGTACCAAATTAATTTCATCTTCATGGATCTTCATCTTCATCTTCAATTATTGAGGCAAATTAAATAAATAATTAAGAAAAAGTACAAATAAAACAACCAAATGTTACAAATAAAAAAAATAATAATTGTCTAAACTGACTTAATCTTAAAAAGTGAGAAGTTTCCGTTAAAATTCCTGATGTGTGTAATTGCACATTTTCTATAAAAATATTTCACAGCGATGATAAATAGATTTGCATAGGTTTTATCCCAGAAAAAACCTTTTTCATCAAAAACAAAGAGATTCCGCGGAAAACCATCCCTCACACATTCAATTTTATATAAATCACGCATCCTATGACATCGATATAATATGACACCAGATTCAGATCCCGAAATGTGTTCTATGGCCGTCATCTACCTTAATTTGCAACCTCAAATATCTGTTATAGTCTTTTCCTTAGGAAGCATTAGTAAAAAAATGTAATATTATTTTAGTAGTAACTATTCAAATAAGCCCATGTGCCGTGTGTAAACCTAAACAGTGGATTTTAAAAGTTAGAAAATTTTAAATTTCATAGTATTAAAGACAATCGATTATTACGTAGAATACAAAGTACCTATTCCTATAAATATGTATTACATGGGAAAATTTATTGTTCTTGAAAATTCCATCTATGCCCAAACCAAATTGCACCCCACTTTTATGGCCATTAAAGTTGAAAAAATAGGGTAAGGACAAACGGATTGAAGGAAAGAACTCATAACTCACAAAGGTTAGTTCTACTGAATCTTAAAAAAGTCCTTTTTCCATCGTAAAACCTTGAACGTTAACTACTGTGTACATAGGAGTTATAAATCACAAAAGGTACCAAAAGTTTTTTTTAGCAACAAATACTTTTACGCTCGTCTTAGTCTTTGTAAATGTACTCCAAACATCATTTTAATAGATAAACTTATACGATATTTCAGTCTATTCTATCTTTTCCAAACATACTTTATTTGCAAATTGATATTACAGACTATTGAAAAAAGTAGGTAGGTATATAAATCAAATATGAAATACGTTACCTATAATATGCCTATAATCATGGCCCAATATATTGATCCATGCCTATAATAATGTGCTTTATACTATTAATATTATTTTTGCCCAGAAATAACATAGATAATAATTAAATCAGAGTGGTAAATTGATACGCATTTTGAATTATGTAGTAATGCATTGAATTATGTAATTATGTACTATCTACAGAAATGAATTAATTTAGAAATATTTTAAAATTCATTCAAACAGAGCTAAATTTATTAAAAGATATAGTGTTCGTTAGATTAGAAGCTTATATAAGTTCCCGTAGTATACCTACGAAACAACTCGTATTATGCAATTAAAAACTAGTGTAATTAACCGCAATTTATTTAAACTGTAATTATATTTAATCGTAAATTAATTTTCTAGAAACAATATCTAACACTCTTGTGGTTGCAACCCGTGCATGCATGAACAGGGTTTCTTGAGTGATTAATGTAAGTAAAGAACCAACAAGTAACAAAAATTCTACCTTGATTTATGGTAAGCAATTAGCAAATTACTTTTACAGATGCTTTCAATGTAATTTACCTAATTTTCTATTTGGTTATTTGTAATATATCTAGCAGTATATGTATCGAAATATGTGGTTACGGTCGGAGTTAGTCTGATGTCGACTGTGTTTAAATGGATACTTATGAAATTTCTTTAATTATATATTATTTCTGTCATAAATTTTTCTCCATGAGTTACATTAAAATATAGCAGCTTCTGCATTTAACTTCAGCACCACAGGAAAACATAGGTAAAAAAGCGTCGTGTTCTATAATGAAACATCAAGGCGTAATTACAAAATTCCCAAGCTGTAATTACGAAAAATTTGGAAAATCTAAAAAGCCCATTTGAAGAAAGATCCCATTTAATTTAAGGTGAGTGTTTCTCTACGCCACGTCTCTCTGTGTTAAAAACTGACAGTTTGTCGAGACGGCCGAGACAATAATTATATTATTCAAACTGAATTATAGAATACATTATTCCATTAGCAAAAATATCCAAATTTTCATTTTACTGGGACCAGCAATTTTCTTATTTTTGGCTAACTTTGATCAAAGTTTTATCGTAATCAAACATTTTCGGATTCTAACTCTGACTCTATAATGTTCTTAGTTGAAGTTCTATTTTCTACTGGTGATAAATTTATTGGGCCCTCTTCACAATATACAGTGTTGAAGATGTAGGTACTCATAATTGCCGCGCCGCGGCAAACATCGACGAACTTTTGTTGAGCCAATAACGCTGCCCAATATGAGGAGGGCCTATAAAACTTATGATATATAGTTTTAAATACATATATGATGTAACCTATGAAGGGATACATCTAAAACATATTGCTTTCAATAAATATTCCAATATATTTACTATCATAATACTTCCGTACATACTTCCGTACTTTTTTCCAATTTAATTGAAAAATTATTATTCCCATTTCACTATTCTCTGTATTAACCTTTGTATAAATAAGGCGCCTTGGAATGGAAACTTAGTCTACTCAAATAAATAAAGATACACAATCACATTGCCAAGTTTTCTCCAGAAAGTACGATTGTTTAAATTTCAAACAAATTAACACTCGGAATATAAAGTGGAGTAGATAATATAGCTGGCTCCTGTAGGCTGTTTCTTAGTTCTTTGGAGTTTCCTACCAATATTTCTTAATAATAAAGTAACCAAATTGATTCCTTCAAAATTGAAATCTACTGTATAAATTGTTATTTATTATTATTTTAATTAGTTTATTATTTCGCAGTGATAGGTGTTTCTTAATTAGAAATAAGGCGGTTTAGATTCGTTTACAGTTATTTTCAGTACTTAAATAGTATAATATCTAGTATCTACTTAGTAGATACTATAACCACAAATTTAAACTCAAAAAACCTATTCAATTAGATTCTTTCTAGAAGCACTTTTGAATCGTTATAATATAACATATTATTACACCTTTTTATCTACTATTTACCTCCGGTTCAGAAAGCAGTTTCTACGGAAAAAAGGCGGAAAAAACTCATAAAAAAGAGCAAGACTTCTCTATCACTATTCATACCATATTAGGTATGGTCATAAAAATTACCAACATTTCATGACGTAGCTAGTAGACGTACAATCTAGCTAGACGTTATCAAACTACAACTCTACATGTGTGTGACTACACAGCACACTATCTCTTGAGAAACTTGTCTTCGATGTCACTATAATTGAAGCAGCTGATATACCACAAAGTTGTATTCAAAGGATTGAAGCGGAATATAACTTAAATGAGTCCTCTTTGTTGCAAACTGCAAAATGTTCACACATGAAATTCTGTTAAGGATTCCTCACAAATAAACAATGTATTTTTTCTGTTTACATGAAAAAATTGCACAGTAAAGTTCAGTAGATCAGTAGACCAAAACATACAGGATTAAATTGTATGAATCTGTGTTTAAGTAATTTAGATTTAGGTAACTCTATGTACCTTCATTACCTTGTGAAACTGACTTACGAAAATGAAAATAAACTCATTGTCCCTCCTTTGGATAATAATTTTCAAGGTGATGAAGACATTGTATTTCACTTTCATAATATTGCGGATCATCGCATAGAGGCAAAGTTATACTACCTAATATGATTGAAAAAAAATATAGAATATAATAGTAGGTATCTAATACCCTCATAATTATCCTACAGAAAAATCACACAATTTATGAAATTGATTAGTACAAGTTGTAAAAAATATTTTATTTATCTTAATATTCTCTGTAACGTGTCCTAAATAGCGCATTTTTATTATTTTATAATTCAGTTACCTACAGTCTACCTATAGAAGAAAAGAATACGAATTACCAAAATTTCTTCAGCATTCAATCTTTAGAACTAAAGCCTTATTATAAGAAATACTGGTGTGAACGAGTTTAAATAACATCACGTCGTTACAACTAATCTCGCTATCAGCGCTTGTTAACACAATTTTAATACTAGTTAATTAAATATGCATGAATAGTGCTGTTGACAAAGACGTAGGTCTTCGTGTTGTGTTAGGGTTGGTTTACATAGAAGCATCATAGAACGCGCATTCGCCTCCCGCCTACCGGCGCAGCGTAACGCCTCTCGTAGTATTTGCCGCTGAAACTTTCACAAGTTTCCCGGCCGCGGAAATCACGAGCCGCTTTTAACGTTCGCGATTTCAAAACTACACGAAATTACCCATATTAAACTTTAACTTTTAAACTCTGCCTCGAACCAATTCTTTAAGTACCAATAAAGGAAATTCTGTAAAAATAAACTAACGATATATTTGGTGACAATCTATAGTGATACAGTGGATGTATAAGGTGTGATTATAAACACTTTTAGTGTAGTGATGCGAATGAATATAGTCAAGTTTTCTGAAATTCCTGGTCAGCAAGGTTGAAAAATCATTTAATGCGCTATGTCAACTTTGGGTGCGGGGACACGCGTGCTAATCGTTTTACAAACAAGCCATAAGACAGCCGTCGTGCTGTTTGCTACTTGTATGCCGTTTTTATTAGCACAGTGAACGAAGAAGGTCTTACCTGATAAAGAACAAAGATATACGCTATCGGCCGCCACCACATAAGACTACAATAAACCAAAAATGGACACAAGGTATGTAGAAAGTGCATGTATTTATTCTATATCTTGAATCAATGTTTTAACATTGATTCAAGGAACTTGTGTAAATATTACAATTTGTACAAAATCAATATTTGTGTTATGTTACAAATAATTCTTTCTGCCCGTTTTGTAAAGATAAGAAATCTTTCCTGTATTTGAATTCGTTTTAATTTTGATACAACATAACCATGATGACTTATCAAATATTTATTTATTTTTAAAACAATATAAAACATACATAAATTAAATAATAACCGATTTAATAAAAACAAAAAAAAGTAAGAAAAACACGTCCATGTTCCGTTTCTTTATCGAGATCACAGTTTGGTTACTGTTTATTTAAACATTGTTTATATTCCCTCTGTATTGCAAAAATATTATAATGTGTTTAATAATTGCGAACATTGCTTTTTAAAAAATTCTGTGTGCCTATTTCCCCTTCTTTCAAATTTTGCTTTTTAATCATAAAAATAAACAAAGATACGTCATGAGTCATGACTATGAAATCGTGTTGTGATGGTTCATAATCCTATTTCAATTTCAAAATATTTAAATTTTTATCTTCGAATTTGAAATCAAATGCATTTTTGATATTGAAACAGACTACATGTTATGCAATAAAGATATTATCTGGGCTTATATTAAATAATAGCATTCATTGTTATATATTAAAAGCTACAAAGTGTAAGATGCACTCTAAATATACTTTCATACAATACCAGATAAGTATGTTATCTTATGCAAATGAAGTAACACTGAGATCACATCATATGATTGTTTTGTGATAATTATATCGGACAGTAATGTTGAATGAGCACACTTTTGTATCAATGACTTAGTAATTAGTATCGATCTTCTTTGTATGGTTGTAAATTTAAATACGTGTAATTAACAGTGGTTACGGAAATATAATATATTGGGTTCCGTGCATAAACTTAGTTTATTATTACCTCAAAAGTTTTTTTTATATAACACTAGCGGTCCGCCCCGGCTTCGCCCGTGGTACATGTTTACGTTTTATCTATATAAGAACCATCCACGTACTTCAAGGAATATAATAAAAAAAGAATTATCGAAATCGGTTCAGCCGTTCTCGAGTTATGCGCTTACCAACACATTTTGCGATTCATTTTTATATATAAGAAGATTAGAATTCAAAATTAAATTCAATCAACACATCGCTTCGCGCTCTTAATTTTTATTTGTACCTTGAGTTTTATATTTATGAAATAAACATTTTTATTGCATAAATATTATTCTTGAATAAGCAATGTTTTCGTTCAATTAAGATCCTATTTTGATTAATCATCTTCGAGTAAACAATCGGCAACAAATATAATCAAAAAGGATGTTTAAAATTACATGGTTTAGGTAGTTAAGGTACACGTTTTCCGATATTTGAGAAGATACACAATATGATTTAAAGAATGATTGATATACAAAAGAAGGAAATCAATTGAATGGGTAATCTTTTCTCAAAAAATCTTACAATAGGTATACCTATTTCCAATTATACCTATTTACAAACGTGGTTCTTCATAACATCTTCTGTTATAATTTTAGAACAAATCCAATTCATTCAATTATTTCTAAATGCAAATAAAACTATACAAAATAGATTTAAAAAAGGGAATAGTTTTAGTCTATTTATTCTGCTGACAGCAACCATAAGTGTAGCGCAGACAAATGTCTGTTTATGTTAATGCATCGCGCATTATTCTTTGTTTACGCTTTTATCACGTGAAAACCATCACACAGTATTTGATTACCGTATGAACACAGACTAATAATAATATACTACGTATACAAGTATGAATAAGCATGATAAAGAACACGCGCTCAATCATCAACAATGAAATATGATTAACCATATATAAAGAAGTATTTATGAGGTAGAGCTATCAAAAATGTTATTTTTGTCAGGTTTTATTACAATTTTGGAAGCAGAAGATGAATGAGAAGTGAATATTAAATAATGTAGAATTTGCAAAAAATAAAGATGTTGTAACCTATTGGAATATTATGCTTTTGACTATTTATTGTTAATTAATTCAAATGATTCAGAATACGTTTGAATTATTCAAACAAATATTTGTTTCTTGGTCAACATGATTACAAAATACGTAGATGTGAAGAAAATGACTTTTTTTAAAGAAGCATTTAACAAAAATGTCAATGAAGTACAAGTTAGCTAAAAATAACACATAATAATACCTATTACATTGCATATCAGCAAGTCGTTAAAAATCCATACATTATGGCAGCTAACGCCTGTACGATTACTGTCACCTTTGCGCAGCCATGAATTCTTTTTAAAAATATTGAAAATGTAGCTTTTGCCGGGTAAAATTCTTAAAAGGCTAATAAAGGCTTGGCTTTCTTTCAGACTCTGTAAAACGCTAGAATAAATGGAATACATAAGAAAGGAATTACGTTCAGTGTATTTTTCCTAGACCCACTAAATAGGGGTTTGTTTTATTTGTTTTCATTTGTCCCGCAAATAAAAGGTTAAATACCAACCAATCTGAGTGAGCTGTTAATGGTCCTTGTCTGCATAGAAAAGCCCACTGAGGCATGTAATCGAGATTAAATGTGACCCGTACCCAGTACCGGCTAAACTAACTTCTTCCTTGGCCTTTATATTAGTAACAACAAGGAACAACTGATTTGTACGTTTTAGATCGTCGATTTTCTTACATTACGGTATAGGTACCTAATAACAAAAACGTCGTTTAATTATGATAGAAAGTTGGCTGCATCGAATTTTTTGTTGTATTATGCCATCAAAATATTGATACTTACTTACAATGTCTCTATTGAGATGTTACAGAAGGCATAATTTTATTTTAAATATCTTTCTTAAAACTTGATTCTGTAACTACATTAATTTCAATGAACATTCTCTGTTTTAACGACGAGCAAGTAGCAAAAGTCTATTGCACGCCTCATAAGCGAAGCGTTGAGGTGGGTACTACTGTCAC
>CAJQZN010021073.1:2635-22125 GCA_907164685.1 Colias eurytheme
AAATTTAACTGTAACAATCAGTAATACAAATTTAACTGTAACAATCAATAAAACTTGAATTTACAATATTCAATTTTGCATTTCGAAATCAATACCACTATACCACCTCAATATTGTAGAGATTAATACTTGGAATTTATATTCTGACTAAGGCACGAATGGTGGCCTTTTCGCGATAATACATTTTTTTTTTTTTGCTTTGACAAGAAATCTTTACCGTATTTCTTAATTGATAATCTTTTATTCAATCTAGTACGATATCCATTATTTTTTCGCAGCGGTGTTAATGCATTAGGTGCGATATTTAATGTTCAAAAGATGAGCTCTTAAAAGATGTATTACGTAAGTACCTACTTTATGAATATGAAATCAGACCAGTCTTACAAACCACCATTAAAACTTGGATTTTATATGAATTACTACGTTGTAAATCTTATTAAATTCTTAATAACTTTTTAAACTTGTAAATAAAATTATTAGTGTATTGACTTTTATAATACTATTCACGGTGATGTTTGTGTTGCTGATTTTCTCGTCTATTAGAAAATTGGTGTTTTTTAATTAAAAACAGTCGTTATTAATATAGTAATAACTAGATGCACATGGTGTATGATTTTACCATGGTTCTTACATATACCTTGCATATACCAATATTTGCGGTATGATGTGGTTATGATCCATTTTTTATTTTACATTAAATGTTCGTCTTGAAATTGACCTTTATTATCTATCTAAAAATTTTAAGTGTATATTTGACAGGTTGTTTGTCACTATACACTATCTATCAAAGTAATCTTCTACTATATAAAAATAAGTCGGGTTTTCCTTCCTGACGCTACAACTCCAGAACGCACGAACCGATTTCCACGGCTTTGCACTCGTTGGAAAGGTCTCGGGCTCCGTGAGGTTTATAACAAGGAAAAGGTGTCTCTGGTGCGAAACGGACTTCGCCAGGTTTGCTAGTTATTAACAATTAACGATTCATATTTTATGCCAACTGTCTATTGTCCAACTTTTGTCTTTCACGGTATATTATTGTATAAATTACGTAAAAGTCGTTTTCAACGTTCCAACAGGTAATGATTAACAGTGTGTTATACCTAACCCCAAACCGGGGTGCTACATTTCCGCTGAGAGAGTGGTGTTATGCTACTGCTACGTTCCGTTTAGAAAGCTTCTACATACCCGCAACGTTCCCGCGCAGGGAATTGTCGCGTCCTTGCCACGTTCCGATAAGGAACCTCATACGCTCCTACATACCGCTTAAGACCCATCTTCAGTAGTACTACCACATTGCTACGATTGCCGCTGAGGAAATCCTTCTACGTCTTGCTTGCTTCGGCTCCTTAATTCCTGTTGAAGGAATTCAGCGACCAACCCTAAAGACACCCTACCGCCTAGCCTTCGCAACGAGACGCGCACTCCATCTTACGTCCACCTATATCAGTAAGAGCCCTACCAGAGGGTTTGGACCTAGGCACACCACGAACCTTATTGTTACTGATATTTGTATTTTATTTTATTAAATAACTAAATTAATTGCCAACTGTATGGTGAGTATCTAGTTCTTATTATTATTTTTTTTTGTTTCCACCTCACCTACAACGCCACATAGTATATACATACAATAAAAATGAATAGCCAAATATGTTGCTAAGTGTAAAACTCAAACCTCGGCACGCAGCGTTATCGGCTCGACCAATTCGGATAATATTCATGTTCCAATTCGTTTAACGAACCGATAAAAGGCGAAAGAGCATTACAACGTCTGCCAGGTGGGTAGTTTGAAATAATGAATATTGAGACTACTCTGTATGTCTCTCATTCCATTTATTTTTGTTTTCGAATATTCATTGTTTTATTACCTTACCCTGTTTATCATTATTATATTATCACTTAACCTGTCTAACTTTATAGTTGTCGGTTAAATGTGCAATACCTATCGCAGATATTTTAGGTATTGTTATCATTATGATTATTATTTCGTTGTTTAACAAAATCTGCTATGTAATTATGAAAATATTAAGTCACTTTTAGATAAGAATAATAAAATCTACTGTAAATATTTTAGTATTTACTGTATGCTCTTAAAAATTGTATTATTCCATTTTTTATTGGGATATCAATACTAACCGTAAGTAATTTCGAAGATACAATCTATCTTACGAACAATACTTCACTGTGAAATGGTGACGAACTATCACTTTTTTTTTTTAAGATCGCGTATTTAAGTGCATGAATTCGCAATATGGGCATCACCCAAAATATAAACATTTTATACGAGCATCACCCGAATCACATCACTACAGGCATCACCTGTATTGTAATTATATTACGACTACCAGGCATCATTTGGTATAAAATTACAAAGTACACACGGGCGTCACCCGATTTTTGTTTTTGCACTACCAGGCATCATCATCATCTGGTATAACATTACAAAATACACACGGGCGTCACCCGATTTTTGTTTTTGTACCACCAGGCATCATCTGGTACAACATTATAAAATACACACGGGCGTCACCCGATTTTTCTTGACCACCAGGCATTATCTGGTAACACAGTACAAATTACGTACACGGGCGTTACCCTTTTTAAAGTGAAACTTTTATTACATCGTCTCAAACTTTTTGGTCTGTGTAGCGCATGTCGCGTGACGGTCAGCTGCCGAGTAGGTATAAAGCAGTGTTTGGAACCGTTCGAACAGTTTCACTTTTACCGTGGTTTCATAAAACCACACAACATTTTTTTTGTCAGGCTTCATCTTGTAACATTATAGCTTAACAACAACAACTTTAGAAATCCCTTGTCGTGGTCCACATCACCATCGAAACACATACATCAACTTACATGAACTTCCATAATGTTACTACATAATATATTAGCCTGTCCAGGAAAATTACGTTCCTTGCATGATAACCATTAATTAATTCTTTATGCAATAATGAATAATCTTAAATAATACTCATGCAACTTCACATCGAGTAATTAAATAAGATATAAGTGGGTATTTGGTATAATTATATTTTTGTAACCAGACAAATCTATTCTGAGCTGATAGGGAATCGAACCTTCTTAGCTCATTTAATCATGTTTAACCAATCCTTTAAGCAGGTTTTTACATATCAGTATCAATAAATTTATATGTAAACAAATGTCCCAAAATAATAATCTACAGCCTCGACTAAACAAAATATCACATTTAGTCTCGCATAACGCAGTTACAGTCCTATGCATGACTACGTGAGTACATATACTGGACGACGCTAGCTGTATACCCGTACACTGTACAGTGTATTTATCAAACAGGCACCATACACTCGAGCAATAAAGACAGCCCGCGTATGCATTGGTATAAGTGTAGTTATGTATACGAGAAACAATTGACAACATCTACTTTATCCTTCTGGCTACATTTATTTAAGAGGTTTTGCTAAATCTTTATGTAAACGAAACCTTCGTTTTCTACGGCGCGGAAGCCGGAGGCCTCTCGAAAGGCACGCACATGTTATTTATCTACTTTGTGCGGATATTTTTTTTTTATGTAAGCGGCACAAAATATCATAATGAAAATAGGTATGTGTGTATATTATTATTAACTTTAATATTCCCTTCGATGTAACTCGACTGTGGATATAATTAGTTCAATAGTTATCACAGCACACCTATTTCCTCCCTTTTTTTGTTTTGTAATTTTTTTTTATTATCAAAAAAAAATTACTTACATTTATTCCCGATTTACCTCGTCGCCAAAAATGTAGTGTATGTCCTTCCCTATTATCGGCTCTTAGACGCACACGACCTCTCACTCCGACCGCCTGCAGCCAACTGAGCTGTGAGAGCGGTGTCACCGTTGCACGTGCGCAAGAGATGACATAATACTTCCCTCTCTTTCACTCACATACACTACAAATAGTAATAAATCTTATTACTTAGAAACCAAATAAACCGTCAGTTAAGTGTGAAAAACAAATAGTAAATACCTAGTAGTTTTGTTAATAATCAGTTCTATTGAAAAGCTGTTTAAGTTGCGTCAGATAACGTTATTAACATTATTTATCATAAATTGCATATATATTATAACGTTTATTGAAACAATTACACGAGTGAAATAAAGGTTAATTTCTCTTAACCTTTTCTTTATTACAAGAGACTATCAATGAATTAATTAGAACGGTAATTCCTTGTAATATTATTCATGACGCATTTGTAATACCAACTGATATTAATATCCATTTACTTTATGACAATTTCAATAGAGCGGAACTCAATTAATAACCAGTATTATTAAATAGTATTGAGAAATAGCAGGCTGCAAAAACGTAAACTTTGAAAAAACTTGTTTCAAACTTGTATCAGACTTTCCTAGCAGCGTCCTAGTAGATCTTATTTATTTATTTTTGTAAGGTACAATACAATACAATTACATTTCCTCAAGAGAGGTAAAAAAAACTTTTAGGGATAGCTTCATCTTCCTTTGCTTAGACGATACCATTTGAACATTTGAAAATAAAATCAAAATAAATTCTGTTAGTAAAAATATGAAAGTACACTTTTTCACGTTTCCGATATAATCGAGTTAATTCCGATTTTGGTAAATAAAGTTTCTGACGCCCGGAGGCAAAAAATTGATCAGTGAATAAAATTTTGACAGATCCGGAGAAGACAAATAAGTACCTACAATTTATTTTATTCACAATTATGTACTAGCAAATAGCAATATTTTTATATTATCTACTACAAATATATCTTCAACATAAATAAAATCCCTTTATTTCAAAGCGAAAACAAAATTACGAGCGTTAATAACGATGCTAATAAATTTTCCTGTTAGCCAAGATCTTAACCACATTATCACGTACATTTTCCACCATATATTACATGTAAATATATCAGTAATTACTGTGTTATATGTGATGTTAATTTCGCAATTACAATTACGCTGTCCTAATGAATTTTATGCAATTTGAAAAGGTTAATGAAGTTGCCGTTCGTTTGTGTACCTCGTTGTTCAACCCTTCATTTAGGGTTTTATTTCGAATTTAAAACGTACAATTTATTTATAGAAATAATATGTGCTCATATTCCATAGAATATGTGAATATTCATAGTGTATTTTAGATTTGATATTCAGTTTTCTTAATCACATTATGAATTTCATTTATCAGCAATATTGTGTTATTATGATTATTGATTATTTTTTTTATTTGTAATAACTTTAAAATTGTTTAAATTTCATGAGAGTTAAAACAATCTTCTACGTAAAAAAAAATTGCAATTCTACGCAAACATTACATCATACTCATGTAAAACAATTGTATCATGTGTTTCCCAGACAAATTGTATTGTTACAATTAAATAATTATATATACGTCATATGTATATTTCTATACCACAAGAATAAAGGTATTGTTTGACAATGAAAAACAAACAGCAATAGCGATTGTAACGACAGCTGTTTACAATAATCTTTTGACGCAATCAAGATATTATTTACAGATGAACGACGAAATGTATGATAGAAACAGGACTTGCAATATTTAACCTAATGAAATGCATCATAACAATTTTCTTGAAGTGAAACTTCTTTGGGCGCGTCACAGTATTAGCACAGTATTACAATATTGTAATACTGTGGTATTAGGTACAATATTTCCTAATTATTGTAATACTTTGGACGCGTTGAGAGTAAAATTTCAAGGTCGCGTCACAGCAATACCGTCACGTCATGGAGTAAGGCGAAGATTTGATATTTAATCTTGCCAAAGAATTTCACTTCTGACACGTGTGCTCGGCCAGAGATGCCTTAATCAATATAATTTCATGAAAATGCATGTTTCTTCAGACGAATATCTCAAAAATATTATATTCTCACTATTCACGAAAATAAAAAACATTGATCAAATACATAGAATCATTATCCATCAAGGTAGCAGATGTTTGACTTATTTGTCCCATACTCAATAGAAATAGCATTGTAAATATCCTTTAAAATCAGTTTATAGTCACTTTATATAAATATCATGTGTTCAACATGAAAAAAGATGCACCAACTGCCAGCTGATATCTTGTTAGCCATTTCACATGTGAAGCATAAATTTACGCCTGATTACACATACGATATTAAATGTCTTTATAAATATGCGAACTATTTATAATTTAAAGAATTCACTTCTGATATATTTGGGTAAATAGACCAAGAGAACGCGTTTGTATTTTATTAACAAGTTTTTTCTTTGCGTGTTTAATTGTGAATAAATAAGTTAATAAATTATAAATTTACAATCGTTGATCCGTTGAATGGAACATTTCGTGCTTCAATACATTTAATACATTCAAGAAATGAAAAAATTTTAATAAACTGACATGAGAAATATTCGGTTATGGTAATTACTTACTAGCTGTGCCCCGCGGTTTGCCAAACCTTTTGGTCTAAACGTGATGATGATATTATATACTTAGCCTTTCTCGATAAATGGACCATCGAACTGAGAAATAATTTTTCAAATCGGACCCGTGGTTCCTGATATTAGCGCGTTGAAACAAACAAAAAACTCTTCAGCTTTATAATATTAGTAAGTATAGATGTTTCTACCTATGTGATTTTTTTGTTTAATGACTGATATAACATAAATGTTGGCGTAAAAAAGAAAAACAAAATTCGTATACGGTCTAGGGTCTCGTGAATAATAACAAAAACCCACAAATAGTAAATGTATCGAGTTCGCACATACAATTTTAAATGTCCTTCAAACAACATTTTACTTTTATACTTGATGGCCGTGAAATGTTCCGTTCACATTTAAAGTGTAAAACATGCATAGATACAAACATTTTGATTAATAATTTAATTGAATATATTGTGACTTAATTACAGACATTCAATGCGTTTTAATTACCTTGGCGTTGAGATAAAAGTCCCTTTCAGAGAATATCTGCTGTAATATTAAAAAATTTACTCAAAATTTCCATATAAAGAGTAGGTATATAACTTGGTACTAAGGTACTTGACTTTTTAATATGTGTATGTATCTGTCATAGGCTTTTAAAGCTTCATTTTTATGTTTGTATGTAATAACACATCAGTATATAATCGACTCCCTTAGACTCGATTTTGATACACCTTAAACGGACAGATTTAATTCAAACTTTATACACTTATTAAGTATCGGTAACGATACAATAATTTCATGAGTTTAACATTTTTAGCTGTATTAATTATTATTATTTAAATTAAAAAACAGTACCTACAGTTACTTAATGAGGCCTACAATGTTTCAACACAATTGCATGCATGAGCGGAATAATAGGTGGCAATCTGCAATGCAATATCCAATCATATTACAATATATGTTTTAATAAGCTTTCTAACTAGTTTACTATGTGTAAATGGGCTATGTAAATACGTACCTAAGTATTACTGTGCTAATAGTTAATTGCTGTAAGATATTTTTGTAGTGTGGTGGTACTAATTGAGTTTAATGTGTATGGTTGCGCGTACAAAGTTATAAAAGGCAAATAGCACAGTAGCTGTATACTGACAGAATGTTTAGTTCCGTAAATAGAACCGAAGGGACTTCTCTCAGTTCAATTTAAATATTAAAATCGAATATGTATTGTGAAATATAATTAAAAAGACAATATTGTAACTTTATATTTTATTTATAAATAGCCTGGCATATTTTTTATAATTTATTTTATAATTATTAAAATATTTCTGAGAAATTAATCGATAGGTACTTTAATGTGGGAAAACTTGTGGGGAAAACAATGATTCATACTACACAAACTTAAAAAAGGGTAAATATGAAAAACCATAAACGTAGACAATACATTTGATCGTATTTCAGATTATATTCGGATTAAGGATCTTCTAGTTTGACACTGAACTCAATTAATTTATGTGTTTTAAACACATTAAAATAAAATAAATATCAACTGCTGGCATTTAAGATACCTTATTTTTAATATCATATGCTATTAGCGACAACAAATATAGGTAGATTATCTCTGATTTAAATTTTAAATGTAACTATTACTTAAAATTAAACCAATGCGAACCTTCTTAAATGCATAAAGTTTTTTTATTCGCGTAGCTACGCAAATTGTTATAGCTATATAACAATTATTCTTTGTGATAGACACAATACGACTATACATAATATATGTTTAATCAAGAATTACTCTAGTATGATCCCTTACATACATCTTTACAATTCGTGTTTATCTTTGTACAATTAATTGTTATTTGTTTTTTTACAGTGTGCCGATCTTCAAGAATCTTCCCGAAGACACGCTGATCAAAATATCTGATGTATTGGAAGAAACACATTATCAAAACGGTGATTACATCATACGACAAGGAGCCAGAGGAGACACGTTCTTTATTATATCTAAGGGACAAGTGAGTATTCTTCTTATAAATACATTTATTTTTATATTATCTAACTATTTAAGGTATTTTTTGGGAATGAAAGAGAGAGTAGAAAAGCGAGTGCTATTTAATTTAGAACTGACATTTTATAGATAAAATTAGTGCGTTAATTTATGACGAAAGTCAATAAAGGAAACGATAAAAAAGTCACTCTATTTTTAAAGAAAAGCTGAATTAAAATTATGCACAAAGGTCTACTACATTTCAAAAGAGAAATTTGTTGTATAACTTTGTAGATAATATAATATCTAAAGCATGAACGTTCCATATAAAATACAGTTTACGCTCATTAAAATAAAGATAAGCTCGCTTAATTGCTGCATTTACATCCAAATACGTACTAAACGTGATAAAAAACATGAAGATTTTATTAGAGTCATTTTCGTCATTATATATCTATTAGAGTTTTTGTTCGACTGAGATTCCAATAGTTTTGTTACGGTCGCAACAATGACGGTATATTTTATTTGAGTGTTCCCCATATTGTGCGAAAGATCTGCTAGCAATTTCACTTTCGTTCCGCGGTTTGACTTTCGAGTCGCCGTGACTCCGACGCAACCACGCCTTAATGTTTTGTAAACATAATTCTTCAATCAGCCGATTCGATTCACTTTTTCTTTGCCCAACGTTATTCGGATGACGAAACGATGCCATAATTTAGAATGAGCGTTAAATCCACGAGTGTTATGGCTCTCTGTAGCCTTGATTTTAATGTGTTGTTTCTTTTTATTACTTTCTTAATCAGATTTTAGTTGTATATTAATTTTGTTTCTTGTTAATATGAGACGTAATGTAATTGAACAGCTTGCAGCGAATGTAATGATCGAGCCAATTATGGCTTTATTGTAAAGACTACTCGTATATTTCTATTCAGATATGAAAAGAGCAAATAATCGGGTTTCAGCAATATTATTTATTCTGCTTTTTATGTATTAATCACAAACTTATTGTCTGAACACGGTGATTGTATAAGAGGTTCACCTTGGCATTTAACCGAAGTCAATAGTGTTGCAGACAATATTCGACTCGAAGTGAATGTAATTCTGAGATTTGATAAGGCAATATATCAATTATCATAAATCGTATTTCTTCTTGTTTTGATTCAAGGAACGAGTACTAAGAGTTGTGGTTAGTAAAAGGCATGTTTCAGTCACATAGTGTTTAATCTTTATCAAAGCTTTCTCGTCTCTATGCCAATTATTTTTTGAAGTTTTACACTTTCAAAAAAACGTAATATTTTGAATGATCTCTTCAAATTCCTATGCTATATTACCAGAGGAATATGCATACCTTTTTTTAACATAAGCCCTATTATATTGCCCTATTGTATAGCAAGCGACAGTGACGTGTGACTAAAATAAAATGATGCAGAGGCAGTAAGGCCAGGCCATTGTGTACAAGGTCATTGCACGGGCTCAGTGATAAACCACTTTTTGCTATACCCAATTGATTTCAATGCTCGAAAGATGGTTTGATCTCTATTGGAAAAGTTAGTTCCTATTGTGGGAACTGTGTTAAGGGTCAATCTAAAAGAGTAAAGTAAATTTGTGAATTTTGCATGTTGCTTCTATCTAAACATAATATATAATATACATACATATATTAATTTCAAAGTATTTTATTTCCAAAATATGATATCATTTTAAATAAATAACTATGCTAATACATACTTAAAAGATTAAAACAGTCGACACACTGCGGATATTATCTCTACAAGCACAAAGTTTATGGAACACATGTAATAAATTTATAACATGCTAGAGAAAGGAGATCTGTGTACTGTTTTTGCGGTGATTTAACTTCATTACTCAGTTATTCAGTGCAAGAAGATCTTATACTGTCCGCTGAGCACAGTTGCATGCGTTAGTGAAAACTTTTCTAGGCATCTCAATTTTCTAGACTAGCACTATAGTCATGTAATTTTCAGTGGAAAGCGCACGTTTAATGCTAGTTAAAAATCATATATATTACCGCTAGCTGTTCCCCGCGGTTTCACCCGCATTGCTCCGCTCCTGTTGGTCTTAGAGTGATGATATATAGCCTACTAGCTTTCCGCCCGCGGCTTCGCCCGCGCAGTCAAAGAAAAACCCGCATAGTTCCCGTTCCCATGGGATTTCCGTGATAAAACCTATCCTATGTCCCGGGGTAAAAAGTAGCCTATGTCCTTTCTCGGGTATCAAAATATCTCTATACCAAATTTCATGCAAATTGGTTCAGTAGTTAAGGCGTGATTGAGTAACAGACAGACAGACAGAGTTACTTTCGCATTTATAATATTAGTATGGATAGCCTGCCTCGATAAATGGGCTTTCTAACACCGAAAGAATTTTTCAAATCGGACCAGTAGTTCCTGAGATTAGCGCGTTCAAACAAACAAACAAACAAACAAACAAACTCTTCAGCTTTACAATATTAGTAACTATTGATTAAATATAAAAAAAAAAAAAACATTTGTTCCATCTTTTCTTGTAATGGTAGAGCAAGAGCTAGAGCAAGAGAATTCTTCGTGATCTTTTAGTGTACACGAAAACTCGTATTCAGTGTTGTTCAGTATTAGAACATGGCAAAGAATCTTTTCGAACGCACTAAGAACAACGAAAGAATGCTCTACGCCTGTTTACACTAAAATAATTTGACATAGTGGGAATGAGCATTCGCTCGTTTGATATAAATGCACCGTAAGGTATTGATTCCCAAAGTAAAATATTTGCTTAGATTGGAACCAGATGACATTGGGTCAAATAATCGGAACGGATCTATAAACTTTTAAAAGTGGCCTTCATTCTATTTTAGACTGTGTCTTCCTATCTTATAAAAAAATTAGTTAAGTCAATGAGCGTGATTAAGAAGTAAATTAAACGCAAAAATTTTCTTTTAAAATATTTAGAATATACCTTTATTTAATTTGAAATGTTGCTAAAGTATTAATGCAAAATAAACTCAGTCTTGTACATTTCGTAGAATTAAAATTGAAAATTGAGCACTTGTGTTTTTAAACATTCTCGAGCGAAAGTGCAAACTTAAATTTCTAAAGCATTAAGTGTGTGCAATAAAACTGAAACACATTATGAATTGTAAGAAAAATGAAAGTTAACTTAAAAAAGCGTTATAGATTATTCGCTGGACTTTTATGTCCGGTTATCGGTTGATTTTTAAGATGATTTTGCAATTTTCAGTGATTACGTTCGCGTTGTTATTATGTCAAATTTAACGTTCCCACTTATTGAGGAATGAAGATTTCGTAATATGTCTGTATTTTTCTCAATAATATTGCTAATAAGAATTTAATTATGTTGCGGTTTCAAATTTTGATCGAAAATATTCGTATCATTTTGATTGAATTATGGTGAAGCAGATTATGAAGCAATTTATAGACTTTTTGTACAAAATAAAACAAACATCGCTTTTGACAAATAAAACAATCTATTTAACCCTTCCCGTGCTAAAGCACTTTAGATGCGTATTTAAATTTAACAAAATATGTATATGTATAAAAAAGCATGCAGCGAAAATATTTTCCAAATTAGCGTCGTCCATTTGCAATGCTTTATTTGACAATTCAATTTGGCGAAAAATATCAACCACGTTACTCCGCTTTCCATCTATTTTACACGATTCACTGAGCACTATGATTTAATTCTGTTGCTTAATTCCGTTGAATCTAGTTTAAAAATACATTATACAAAATACTTAATGGGTGCAATTTTATGTAATTTAGCTGGGGAAAATTTGGAGGTTATAAAAGACCTAACTTTACATAATTACTATTAAATCTCTAACATATTTATTTTCACAGCATTTAATTCAACCATTCTAAACATTTATTTCTTATTTAAAACAACTAATTTGCTGAACGGCTTACAAGACAAAAAGATAATTACAATTTCCATGCGTCCATTGAGCGTCTTTCAAACGTTTTCAGCCATTTAAGTACCTCAAAGGCGTATCCAAATATGGAACTACGTGTATGAGAGATTTAAAAATTCATAGCTTTTTACGTTCCTAATGCATCTTTCATTCCACAGGTCAAGGTAACACAGAAACAACCCAACAGCAACGATGAAAAATTCATCAGGACTCTCACTAAAGGCGATTTCTTCGGCGAAAAGGCATTGCAAGGGTAAATATTTATTATCTCATATATAAAATACACTATTGTTCGTATAAATAATGATTATATAATTACATGGCTTGCTTAAATACGGAATTATTCTTGACCAATGTTTAAATCAGTCTGGTTTAAGTAAATTATATTGTTTGAATACTTTGTATAGAGATAAACATAATATTTCATGTTATTTTTTATAGTTTATACTAAGTACAAGCTTCTTTTGTAAGCGAATTTAAAACTTATCTAACCTTTCCAAAAAAACTATAAGACATGTTGAAATAAAAAACTGACATAGTATATTATATTGAAATTATTTTAAAAAAAACTTTAATTTTTATTGACGCAAAAATTTATACGGACCGGTCGTAAAATGTACTCTGCGTGGTTTTATAACCTTAGAATTGCTAATTGAGGACCTTAAGATAACACGTGGTGACTTTCAAGGTCACTATATTATATATACGTTACTAGCTCTATTTGATATAAATTCTCACGTTTTCTGTACGTATAAAATATTAATATTGTTTGTGATATTTCGAAGCTATACCAATTGCCATAACTTTCCTTGTTGGAAAGTGCGAAATTTAATAACTTAAAAGAGAGAAATCGTAAATGCTTGTTATGTGACATTGGATTTGTTAAACAATTAATGAGGCTGACTTCCTATACAATTTTAGATTTTAACGAAAACACGTTGTCACGTGGACCAAGCTGTGTTGAAGAATACTTTCAAAGCATGAAACCTTGGAAACTTTGAACTTGTTGTTTTTTAATGGCAGGTGTTAATTTTGTCCTTTTTTCATTAAATAAACATAAAATGAATACATTGTTATGAATCCTTTCCTATTTCTTGCTAAACCAAGCATGTAATAAAATAAAAAACCTTACCACGAATCAATTAGTATTTTTGAGCTGAAGCATAGTCAACCCACTGAAAAACAATTCTAAAAATAGGCTCTCATATTTCATTCATGAGCGGTTTTATAATAATTCCCAATCCACTAGATGAGTTAAGTTTTTCGAAATGAAAGGTGAAATAGCGTCTATACACATAGGTTACAAACATTGTAAGCAGTTGTGTTATAATAATGAAATATATCATTTTTCAGAGACGATCTACGAACGGCGAACATTATCTGCGACACGCCGGAGGGCACAACATGTCTCGTCATCGATCGGGAGACCTTCAACCAGCTGATATCTACTCTGGACGAAATTCGCACCAAGTACAAGGACGAGGGCGACGACAGGCACAGGTAATTTGGACCCAATTCCGTTTGAAATAGAGATAAATTTGGATTGCGTCTAACTACGCTGTTTTTGTTCATTGATTGAAAATTTGTTCCGAATAATCGCCATTCAACTTGTCCAACAAGGTGTGATTTGGTGTTTTAATATTATTAGATATAGGTATCTGAAGACAAACTTTTAAATTTTTATTAAAGTAAAACTGTTTGATTAGATAATTATATTTGTTAACATAATTAAAGAATGTTGAATATTAGGATTATTTTAAGATAAATTCGTAAACATATCTTCTGTCAAGTTCACAACCTCAGAGACAAAATGCTCGAATTACAATGGCTTGGTTGAAATCTCAAAATGCCACAATGCTATTGTGTTTTAATCATTTTATTGCTAAACATCAGACACACGCTTGATCGTATTTTAATGCTCTATTTCTGTTCATGCGTACATGGTATTCGTTTTGGTAAGTAAAACAAATGTATACAGTTATAGGCCGTTGACTGAGTCTTTTAAACAATATTAGCATTACTTAGAATTGTAAATAATAAAACGCTATGTTATGAATAAGTTCTATAATTGTTTTCAAAGTTTTGTTAAAATTAAAGACACTGCAACAGTACTTTCACTGTTATACTTAGAATATAAGCTAGAAATTAATATCCAAGTGGAAGTAAGGTTATTAACTTTCCTACATGACATAGAAAACATGTTTATAAAAGCTACTATAATTATAATTCACGCGTTTTTGCGATAGACTGCAACACAATGTATTGTGAGTTAATAAAGACATAGTAATGTCAATTTTAAAATGAATCTCATTAAAAGAGTGGTTTTTCCTTTGATTTTAGCATAAAAACTGAGGTGATACCTACTAATATAAACATACATTTTTATTAGTACAAAAAATATAAATAATGTAAACAGCCTATGATAAAGAAACACTTTAGATGTACAACTATATATCTGGCATTTACATTATCAAGAAGATTAATTAATAGTCATTAATTTTAAACGTAAACTTTGTTGTTATCTATACTGTACAGATAAGCAAGCTTCAAGTACAAATAGGCGCTTTCAATGTACCCTATTTTTAGTTCAAAAATAACCTTTTTGTAGCAGCTATTTACCTTAAGTCATGTCAGACTACTAGGCTCTTACAATAATCTAAATAAGGCTACATCGTTGCTTATATTATGTCTTTATATACCTATTTAAAATTCTCCTATCATAATATAAATTACCAAGCTCCTACGAAACGACTGGACCAATTCTCATTAAATTTTCTGTGTATATCTGGTAGGTCTGAGAATCGACCAACGTCTATATATTTTGATACCCCTTAGTTATAAGACTACGACAAAACAACGTTTGCCGGGACAGCTAGTGAAATATATGTATTTTCCACAGACTCAACGAAGAATTTGCCAACTTGCGTCTATCGGATCTACGCATTATCGCGACTCTCGGTATTGGAGGCTTTGGTCGCGTAGAATTAGTCCAGATACAAGGCGACTCCAGTCGTTCTTTCGCTCTAAAACAGATGAAGAAAGCCCAGATCGTTGAGACGAGGCAGCAACAGCACATCATGTCTGAGAAAGAGATAATGTCCGAAATGAACTGCGAATTTATAGTCAAGTTGTATAAGACGTTCAAGGACCGTAAATACTTGTATATGCTTATGGAAACCTGCCTTGGTGGAGAGTTGTGGACTATTTTGAGGGATAGAGGTAACTTTTTCTTTATTGTTTGTTTTTTATTATAATATCTATGCAGAATATAAATAAAATATATTATAAATAGATTTCCGCCCGCGGCTTCGCCCGCGTTTGCAAAGGAAAACCCGCAGAGTTCCCGTTCCCGTGGGATTTCCGGGATAAAAACTATCCTATGTGTTAATCCAAGTTACCCTCTATATGTGTGCTAAATTTCATTGTAATCGGTTCAGTAGATAGTTTTTACGTGAAACAGTAACAAACATCCATACATCCATACATCCATACATCCTTACAAACTTTCGCCTTTATAATATATATTAGATATTAGATATTAGATAAGAAATATGCCATAGATAATTGAAACAGAAATTATGAAAATATGAATTTTACTTTACATATTTAAAATTTAGATAAAGTAGAGAGTTCGTTTGATGTTAAAATTTATGAGCACATTTTGTAAAGAGTTTATTTTAGATGTTAATTATTTCGAATTTTACAACGCATTTTGTACTTTAATGAATTGATGTCGTAACCATATAATTAGTTTCTAAAATATCTTAATTTAAATGAAATTTTCATGACACTTTTTATTTATAAAGCTATTTACAATTTAACAGGATTCCCTTTGCATGATAATAAACTACATATTTGAACACGGTTATTTATGGAAACATAAAGCTGTATTCAAGGAGTTAATTATATTTCATACAGAAAATTTACTTACGCTTTTTATACTTACAGGACAATTCGATGACTCCACAACAAGGTTCTACACAGCGTGTGTCGTGGAAGCTTTCCACTACTTGCATTCTAGGAATATTATTTACAGGTAATTAAATCCAAAATTTAATACACAAAGAGTACAGTAACAAAATGATTTATTACACTTGATTGGTATCAATAAACTCTAGAAATTATTTCGGATTTACTAATAATTTGCCAAAGTTTTGTGTCAATTTTTATGTTTTTTTCCAAAGGAAGAAAAGAATAAACTAGGTTAGTCATTTAAACATTGATCGAAAAACTTTATAAAGAAGGTGTAATCTGTAAGTAGGTAGATCAGTTTTTGGTTTTACGCAACAGTTTCTAAGGGAAAACAAATATTTTATATTATACACCCACGCACAAACTTTCCTTTTATAATAATTTTGTGATATTATTCGTTGAGACAGGTAGACACATCTATTATTTATTCTGTTTCTAACACTGAAAATATAATACTTATAAATGTTATGACTCGCTATCAGCATAGAAACAATTATCAAAAGAAAATAAAGGTGATTCTAATTGAATCATAATTAAGGTTCTTTACTAATTTCAAAGGTAAAATTATATAATGACAACTTTGATCTCGATTTAATTAATTTTCTTGTAGCGAAATAACAAAAATGAACTGACGTCTGACTGTTGGATCTTGTACAAGAAAATTAACTAATTAATAAAATTGTTTCTAGTTAATATTAAAACAAAACTTTGATATGTTTTTCATTTAAGTAAAATGTAAAGTAAATTATAACAATTTACCTTTTTTTTCCGTTAATTTTGCACGTAACCATGGGCATATAGCACTCAAGTTGTGAATAAATTCCTATTCCTTGTTAGTTTATTTTTGTCTCGTACTCCGGTTACATATGAAACTGAACCGAGCAACTATTATATAATATTTTATTAATAGAACCTCCTACACTTTCTACGTGGGGAAGTTAACTATACTTACCGTCAAAACAAATCTATTAACTGTCCTATATTACATAATTTTTTACTGTGAAGCCATATCTAATCACTAGGTAACGTGAATTTGATGTCAGTGTTTGATGGCATTCAAATGCTTTATAAATATAAATTTTGCGGAAGACGCGGGTTCGAATCCCGCCTCGTGATCGATTTTTTTCTATTCCTTAAAAATTTACACTAGGTATCGTATTTTCCAGGGATCTAAAGCCAGAAAACTTACTGTTGGACTCCAAAGGCTACGTGAAGCTGGTCGACTTTGGTTTCTCGAAGAAGTTGCAGGCGAGCCGCAAGACCTGGACCTTCTGTGGTACTCCGGAGTATGTGGCGCCAGAAGTCATCATGAATAGAGGTCATGATATTAGCGCGGATTATTGGTCGTTGGGTAAGTGTTTTTATGAGTTGTAAACAGTGTTCTTTAAGGTTTTAGGGGTCAGTTTTTACAATTGACTCTTGAGCGTCTAATAACACAATACAAATACACAAATATAAAGGATTAGAACTACAGTTTTAAATTGCTAATACATTTGTTGCGTTTTCACAAATATAAATTGCTGAATTAAAAGTACTGTTTTTCAAATTGGTAATTGTTGTGTTATTAAACAAAATATCCATAGATTATGTTGTTCAAATAATTAAGATAAAACATGTGAATAATTTTCTCAAAGACATTTAAAATAAAAAACGCATACTTCACGAATTAGATACATTTATTGTAGCTTCCGACTAAAACTATGCGAACATTATTGTCTAATCTGATTTATTATCTAATTTTTCAGGTGTCCTCATGTTTGAGTTACTAACCGGTTCACCTCCCTTCACCGGGGCTGATCCAATGAAGACCTACAACAAAATCTTAAAGGGTATAGATGCTGTGGAATTCCCGCGCTCAATCACTCGCAATGCCGCGAATCTTATCAAGAAACTGTGTAGAGACAACCCTGCGGAGCGCTTGGGCTATCAACGCGGTGGCATCACTGAAATACAGAAACATAAGTGAGTATACATATTAAATTTAATGTTTATTATTATTACTATATTATATACATATTATTATTATAGATAGATGCATAGATCGTGACTGGGTCTTTGCAAATTTATAACTGAATGTAAGCAGAATTTGATAGCGTATTTACCATACAAATTAAATTAAATGTTTTTATTTATTTCCTAATTACTTACATAAGTACATATATGTTGAACTAATGAGGAGGTAATATTGAAATTCTAGATTTATAAAAATATACAACATTGATCTCTGAAAAATACACAGCATACTAAAATCACAATCATTACTTTCAGATGGTTTGACGGTTTCAACTGGGAAGGCTTAGCGCAACGCACGCTAGAGCCGCCAATCAAGCCCACAGTGAAGTCAGCTATCGACACCCACAACTTCGACCAATACCCGCCCGATGCGGATGAACCGCCGCCAGACGACCTCTCCGGCTGGGACGCAACCTTCTAGAACATTCTAGAATGTTCTGGAACGTTCTGGAACCTTCGGGAACAACGCAGAAACGCTTCGGAACATACTTTTACAACTAGAACGTGACATATAAATGTTTAAAATATATTTTATATCAATACTACAAATGTAGATATATTTATAATCCAATACTGACTCTAATCCGATAGCGTTGTATCTTGCGTAAGGATAATACATATTTTGTATAATAACTTGTCATTACAAAGTAATGTATCGAATTTGGCATTAGTTAGGAATTTTTTATCTCATTTTAATAATTATAGTTAAGAGACGTTTGCCATTACGCTATTCAGGCCTTGCCAAGAATTATGTGAATGATAAAGATTATATCTCTTTCAAATTTCACGAAACTACTATTTTTCATACTATGTTGCAATCCTTTTTGTGTAAATAAATTGTATTTTCATCGTTATATAAAAAGTCGTTAATAATAAATAATCCCTGTAAAGTAAACATTTTATTCCTATTTATTTTAATTCTGACCATATACTCTTTCTACTGTTTTTGTCTTATATTTTAACATAAAATATTTTCCTAAAAGCATTAGATATTAAGAGAATAGGTGACTTGTATACCAAACCAATGTTACCAAGCAATGGTAAATGCCAAAACCACAATTAAGGAACTTTTCAAATAATTGTAAATAAAATTTATTGCTGAAATATTATGCTTCTAGAAATATTATGGATGCGAATTTCAATAATATTTATGATCACGATATACTTTGTTGATAAAAATCGATGTATTGACAAAGTTCAA